>ML786751.1:350332-380306 GCA_009831015.1 Picea engelmannii | reverse complement strand
CATTTGATGTTGATGAATATATGAATTTCAAAGTGTTTGAATACCAAAGTGTATGAATTTTATGTGTATTAATCCCTTGATTTGTTTCTAAAGTGATTATAAATAATTGCATTACTCAATAATGAATAGCTTATGGTGGAAAATATTTATAAGTGCTAAATCCATAAGCAATTAATGGTTCTCAAGTAGCATTGCTAGTTAATCAACCATGTATCTCTACATCATCGATAGATCATTCCTTCTGAATTATTTGCATGAATGTTGTGGATATCCATATTCTAAATCACAACCAACAATATGGAATACCTCTTGAATTATCTCCATCTAAATACAATGACAATCCACACTCAAATAGTGGCCACTTGAAAATATCATGACCTTAAAAATGGCATATTACAATAATTTATTATAGAAATAATTTTTCTGATTTATCTTCTACATAATTGTAAATCACTTAACAATGTCATCTCAATGTTATTTTCTAGGGAACACACATTATTCCCCTCTTTCTATGCATGACATATATAAAATCATTTGATTTATTTGTAACCCTTCATAAATGCCAAAACGACTAGTCAAGGACTCATTAATGCACATGTTTGTTGAAATTGTGTAGTGGGTATATGTAAATGTTTTTAAACCCAACAATTATTATTAACATTTATTCAATCTTCCATGATGTCCACTAAACTTATTGATTTTTATCAATAGAATGAGAGAGTTCACATAGAAACTAGATCTTCGAATGGGTATCATTTTCCAACTACAAATAAAGGTTTTGAGGTTAGATTTCATGACACACTATAGAAAGTAATTCTATGCTACCAAAATTCCTCCAGGGAAACTTGAAACCATTATTCTTTTCCCTTCACCATATATGAGAGTTTATTGCACATTCCTACCCAATTTTTGGGTTATATCACACAAGGAGACAAAGGACCCTCCCAAACCCAATCCTAGAAACATGTTGATGCCATGCCATTGCCATGCCATGGAATTGTCATGCCATTTTCATTCCTTGCCAAGAAATTACATGCCATGCCATTGGCATTTCCACACCATTGTCAAAAATTTCCATGCCTTTCCAATCCATGCCATTGCCATGCCTTGCCAATCCATGCCATTTCCCTACCTTGCCATATCATAGAATTACCATGCCAATTCTATGCCTTTCCAAGACATGCCATGGAATACCATTTCCATGCCATTCCATTTCCATGTAATTCCCATGCCTTTCGAAGCCATGCCATGCCATGACATTGTCATGTAGCTTCCCATGCCTTGTCATGTAGCTTCCCATTTTAACCTATATAACAATAAATATATATTTCCAATGTCATTGCATAACATTGCCATGTCTCTCCAAGCCAATAAATGATATTAACTAAGTTACAACAAGATAAATATAACAACCCTTAACACAAGTAATCATTAAATGAAAGGGGGCTGAAAATGCAAGAATAAACTAGGGTTTAGATAACAAATGCTTGTTGAAAAGCAATATGACACATACCAACCCTAGACTATTCAATACATCAAGAAATGGTATGGTATGCATTATAAATGGTATGGTATGCATTGGCAATGGCAATGGTATGCATTGGAAATGGAAATGGTATGCATTTCCTTGACATTGTCTTGTATGGTATGCATTGACAATGGTATGGTATGGTATGCATTGCCAATGGCAATGGTATGCATTGACAATGTCAATGGTATGCATTGCCTTGCCATTGTATGGTATTCATTGGAAATGGTATGGTATGGTATGCATTGGCATTGGCAATGGAAACGGTATGGTATGCATTGGCAATGGCAATGGTATGCATTGGAAATGGAAATGGTATGCATTGGTATGGTATACATTGCCTTGTATGGTATGCATTGGCAATGGTATGGTATGGTATGGTATGAATTGGCAATGACAATGGTATGCATTTCTTTTCCATTGCCTTGTATGTTATGCATTGGAAATGGTATGGTATGGTATGGTATGCATTGGAAATGGAAATGGTATGCATTGGTAATGGCAATGGTATACATTGCCTTGCCATTGTATGATATGCATTGGAAATGGTATGGTATGGTATGATATGCATTGGAATTGACAATGACAATGGAAATGGTATGGTATTCATTGGAAATGGTATGCTATGCATTGGAAATGGTATGGTATGGTATGGTATGCATTGACAATGGAAATGGAAATGGTATGGTATGGTATGGTATGCATTGACAATGGAAATGGAAATGGTATGCATTGGTATGGTATGCATTTCCTTTCCATTGCCTTGTATGGTATGCATTGGAAATGGTATGGTATGGTATGATATGTATTGGCAATGTTATGGTATGGTACCACATGCATTGGCATTGGCAATGGAAATGGAAATTGTATGGTATGCATTGGCAATGATATGATATGGTATGGTATGCATTGACAATGGAAATGGTATGCATTGCCTCTCCATTGTATGGTATGCATTGGAAATGGTATGGTATGCATTGGCAATGGAAATGGTATGGTATGCATTGGAAATAGAAATGGTATGTTATGGTATTGGCAATGGTATCCTATGGTATGTTAAGGTATTGGAAATGGTATGGTATGGTATGGTATGCATTGGAAATGACAATGGAAATGGTATGCATTGACAATGGCAATGGTATGCATTTCCTTGCCATTTCCTTATATGATATGAATTGGCAATGGTATGGTATGCATTTTCATTGCCAATGACAATGGTATGGTATGGTATGGTATGCATTTACATGCCAATGTCAATGCATACCATACCATACCATTTCCATTTCCATTGCCAATGCATACCATATCATACCATACCATACCATTACCAATGCATACCATACAAGGCAATGGCAAGGAAACACATGCCATTTCCATTTCCATTACCATTACGATTGCCAATGCATACCATACAATACCATACCATTGCCAATGCATACAATGGTATGCATTTCCCTGCCATTGTAATGCATGCATTGGAAATGGTATGGCATGGTATGGTATGGTATGCATTGGAAATAGCAATGGTATGCATTGGAAATGGAAATGGTATGCCTTGGCAATGGAAATGGTATGCATTGGAAATGGAAATGGTATCCATTGTTATGCAATGGTATGAATTGGCAATGGCAATGGTATGCATTGCCTTACCATTTCCTTGTATGGTATGCATTGGAAATGGTATGGTATCCATTGGCAATGGTATGGTATGCATTTCAAATGATATTGATTGGAAATGGTATGGTATGGTACCACATGAATTGGCATTGGAAATGGTATGGTATGCATTGGAAATTATATGGTATGGTACCACATGCATTGGAATTGGCAATGGAAATGGAAATGGTATGGTATGGTATGAATTAGCAATGGTATGCTATGGTATGGTATGCATTGGAAATGGCAATGGAAATGGTATGCATTGCCTTGCCATTGCCATGTATGGTATGCATTGGCATTGGAAATGATAATGGTATGCATTGACAATGGTAGGTTATGACAATGGTACGGTATGCATTGGCAATGGTATGGTATGCATTGGCAGTGGTATTCATTGGAAATGACAATGGAAATGACATGCATTGTATGCCATGGTATTGTATGGTATGCATTTCCTTACCATTGGCTTGTATGGTATGCATTGCCTTGACATTGTATGGTATGGCATGGTATTGTATGCATTGGCATTGGCAATGGCAATGGAAATGGTATGGGATGCATTGTCAATGATATGGTATGCATTGGAAATGGTATGCTATGGTATGGTATTCATTGGCAATGACAATGACAATGGTATGAATTGGTATGGTCCAATGCATACCATTGCCTTGCCATTGTATGGTATGCATTCGCAATAGTATTCATTTCTTTTCCACTCTATGGTATGCATTGGCAATGATATGGTGTGGTATGGTATGTATTTCCAATGGTATGCATTTCCTTGCCATTGCCATTGGTATGGTATGGTATGCATTGGCAATGGAAATGGTATGCATTTCCAATGGTATGCATTGGAAATGGCAATGGTATGCATTGGCATTGATATGGTATGGTATGGTATGCATTGACATTGACATTGGTATGGTAATATATGGTATGCATTTCCAATGGTATGCATTGGCAATGGAAATGGAATTGGTATGGTATGGTATGCATTGGAAATGGCAATGGTATGAATTGGCATTGGCAATGGTATGCACTGGCATTGGCATTAGTATGGTATGGTATGGTATGCATTGACATTGACATTGGTATGGTATGGTTTGCATTGGAAATGGAAATGGTATGCATTGGCATTGGCATTGGTATGGTATGCATTGTCACTAGCATTGGTATGGTATTGTATGCATTGGAAATGGCAATGGAATTAGTATGGTATGTTATGCATTGGAAATGTCAATGGTATGCATTGGCAATGGAAATGGTATGTTTTGGCATTGACATTGATATGGTATGGTATGGTATGAATTAGAATTGGAATTGGTATGGTATGGTATGCATTGGCAATGGAAATGGTATGCATTGGCAATGGAAATGGTATTCATTGCCTTGCCATTGTATGGTATGCATTGGAATTGGTATGGTATGGTACCACATGAATTGACATTGGTAATGGCAATGGAAATAGTATGCTATGGTATGGTTTTCCTTTCCTTGGTATGGTATGGTGTGGTATGAATTTCCATGCCATGCCTTGCCATGCCATGCCTTTCCTTCACTTGCCATGTCTTGTCTTTCCATACCATGCCTTTCCATGCCATTCCTTTCCATCCCATGCCTTGACATGTCATGCCATGCCATGACATTCCATGACTTGCCTTGAATTCACTTGGCATGCCTTTCCTTTCCTATGCATTGCCTTTCTATACCATGCCATTTGTTTCCATGCCATGCCTTGCCTTGCCTTCACTTGCCATGTCTTGTCTTTATATATCATGCCTTTCCATACCATGCCTTTCCATTCCATGCCATGCCATTACATGCCTTTCCTTGTATTCACTTGGCATGCCTTTCCTTTTCCATTCCATGTTTTTCCATACCATGCCATGCCTTGCAATGTCTTGCCTTTCCTTCACTTGCCATGTCTTGTCTTTCCATACCATGTCTTTCCATGCCATGCCTTCACATGTCATGCCTTTCCTTGCATTCACTAGCCATGCCATCAAAGGATTCATATGTAAAAATTACAATTAAAGGATTCATTAAGCATGTTTTGGTCAATGAGGCATAATGAAAGTTATGAAGAGGAGGTTGATTTTCAAGAACACTATGTCGGGAATTTGTGGCTAGTGTAGTCACATGGGCCTTTGGCCAAATAGACTTGTGGGAGATTACAAAACTCCATTATGGAACTCAGTTTGGATTTTATTCCCCTGAATCCGGAGCACCGAGTTTCAACTAGGCGTCCCCCTCCGCTGTCATTCCGTCCACCGAAAAACCATTTGTTGGAGTATCTTCATCCTTAGGGTTTTGGTCAATGAGGCATAGTGCAATTTCTGAAGAGGAGGTCGATTTTCATGAACACTTTGTCGAGAATTTTTGGGTAGTTTATTCGCGTGGACCTTGGCCAAATAGACTTTTGGGAGCTTACGAAACTCTGTTATGCAACTCAGTTTGTATTTTATGCCCTCGGACCAAATTGGCCACATGTCCTTAAATGACTTGAAGAGGCGAGTTGCAACTCATGATAAAACTCAAACCGAGACTCGGATGGGAGAAGCATTAGTTTCATTGGATCTGCAGCACCAAGTTTCAACTACGAGGCCCCCTCCATTGTCATTTCGCCCACCAAAAAAATGTTTGTTGGAGTATCTTTGACACTAGGGTTTTGGTCAATGAGGTATAGTGCAATTTCTGAAGAGGAGGTCTGCTTTCAAGAACACTGTGTCGAGAATTTGTGGGTAGTGTAGTAGCATGGGCCATGGCCAAATAGACTTTTGGGATCTTACGAAACTCCGATATGCCACTTATTTTCGATTTTATGCCCCCAGATCAAATTCACCACATGTCCTTGAATGGATGGAAGAGGCGAGTTGCAACTCGCGATAAAAATCAAACCGAGACTTGGATTGGTAGACCGTTAGTTGCATTGGATATGCAACACTGGGTTTCAACTAGGGGGGCTCTTCACTATCATTCCTCCCACCAGAAAACTATTTGTTGGAGTATCTCTGGCACTAGGGTTTTGGTCAATGTGGCATAGTGAAATTTTTGAAGAGGAGGTCGATTTTCAAGAACAATGTGTCGAGAATTTGTTAGTGTACTCGCATGGGCCTTTTCCAAATAGACTTGTGGGAGTTTACAGAACTTCGTTATGATGCTCGGTTTGGATTTTATGCCCCCTGAACCAAATTGGCCACATGTCCCTGAATGGATTGAAGAGGTGAGTTGCAACTCACAATAAAAATCAAACTGAGATTCAGATGGGAGAACCGTCAGTTTCATTGGATTCGTAGCACTGAGTTTCAACTAGGGTGGCCCCTCCGCTGTCATTTCTTTCACCGATAAACCATTTGTTGGAGTATCTCTGGCACTAGGGTTTTTCTCAATGTTTATTACATATGTTTAGGAAAGGCATGCCAAGGCAAGGAAAGTGAAGGAAAGGCATGGTAAGTTATAAGGAAACTGAAGGAAAGGAATGGCATGGAAAGTGATAAGGAAATGAAAGTGAAGGAAAGGCATGGAAAGTGAAGGCAAGGCATGGAATTGCAAGTGAAGGCAAGGCAAAGCAAGTGAAGGCAAGGCAAAGCAAGTGAAGGCAAGGCAAGGCAAGTGAAGGCAAGTGAAGGCAAGTGAAAGGAAAGTGAAGGAAATGCATGGCATGCTATGAAATGTCATGGCATGGAATGGAAAAGGAAAGAAAAGTGAAGGCAAGGTAATTTAAGGAAAGACAAGCGAAGGAAAGGGAAGGCAAGTGGAGACAAGGAAAGGAAAATCAAGGCAAGGCAAGGCAAGTGAAGGAAAGGAATGAATGGAAAATAAAGTGAAGGAAAGGCATGGTATTCTATGGAATGGCATGGCATGGAATGGAAAAGGAAAGACAAGTAAAAGCAAGGAAAGTGAAGGTAAGGCAAGGAAAGTGAAGGCAAGACAAGAAAAATGAAGGAAAGGCAAGGAAAGTGAAGGCAAGGCATGGCATGGCATGGAAAAATCAAGACAAGTGAAGGCAAGGCAAGTGAAGGGAAGTCAAGGAAAGTGAAGGCAAGGCAAGGAAAGTGAAGGTAAGGAAAGAGAAGGAAAGGTAAGGAAAGTGAAGGCAAGGGAAGTGAAGGCAAGGCAAGGAAAGTGAAGGTAAGGAAAGAGAAGGAAAGGTAAAGAAAATGAAGGCAAGGGAAGTGAAGGCAAGGCATGAATGGAAATTCAAGTAAAGGCAAGGCATGGCATGCTATGGAATGGAATGGAAAAGGAAAGACAAGTGAAGGAAAGGAAAGGAAAGTGAAGGAAAGGCATGAATGGAAAGGAAAGTGAAGGAAAGTCATGGCATGCTATGGAATGGCATGGTATGGAATGGAAAAGGAAAGAAAAGTGAAGGGAAGGCAAGTGAAGGAAAGGCATGAATGGAAAGGAAATTGAAGGCAAGGTATGTCATGGCTTGGCATGGAAAATGAAATAAAATTGAAGTAAAGGAAAGTGAAGGGAAGACATGACAAGTGAAGGAAAGGCATGACAAGTGAAGGCAAGGCAAGTGAAGACAAGGCATGCTATGGAATGGAATAGCATAGAATGCTATGGAATGGCAAGGCAAGTTAAGGAAAGTGAATGGAAAGGAAAGTGAAGGCAAGGCATGACATGATATGGAATGACATGACGTGGCATGGAAAAGGAAAGACAAGTGAAGGCAAGGCATGCTATGGAATCGCAAGGCAAGTTAAGGAAAGTGAATGGAAAGGAAAGTGAAGGTAAGACATGAAATTCTATGGAATGACATGGCATGGCATGGAAAAGGAAAGAAAAGTGAAGGAAAGGCAAGTGAAAGAAAGACAAGTGAAGGCAAGGCATGGCATTCTATGAAATGGAATGGGATGGCATGTAAAAGGATAGACAAGTGGAGGAAAGGAAAGTTAAGGCAAGATAAGTGAAGGCAAGGCATGACAAGTGAAGGGAAGGAAAGGCAAGGCAAGGCATGGAAAGGCAAGACAAGGCATTCCAAGTGAAGAAAAGGAAGGGAAAGGAAAGGCAAGGAATGGCATGGAAAGTGAAGGCATGACAAGGCATGGAATGTGAAGGCAAGGCATGGCATGTGAAGGAAAGACATGGCATTGCATGTGAAGGCAAGACATGCGATGTGAAGGAAAGGTATGGCATGGAAATTGAAGGAAAGGAAAGGAAAGTGAAGGAAACACATGGCATGGCATGGAAAGTGAAGGCAAGGCAAAGAAAGGTAAAGAAAAGCATGGCATGGGTATATTTTAAGGTGGGGTATATTTTAACAACATTAAAAATATTTTTAAAATAGTCAAAATGAAGCCAAAATTATTCATTTTACATACCTAGATGGTCATTTAAGTAGACCATCGGGATCACTTCTAATACTAATGGTTTCCATTAAATTATCCTTCTCGGAGTAAGGAAAGAAGTATCATACCTTTGATGAGTTCTTACTTGGAATTTTTTTTAGTTGGAGGTTTATACCAATAACCAAGTTTGTAAAGTGGTATACAACTTGACCTGGTTTTTAATATTGAAATACATAACCACCTTTCTTTTGTGTTCTTTTATCATGTGTCAAATATTCTCCTTTAATAACCATTGAACCTGTTAGAAATTCAATGCCTTCGGAGTCTGTTACTGATCGCATGAGGGTCTTCTTTCCCTCTATGCATCATGCCAGCCAATAATCAGTGCCCCATTCATTATATCTTGGGGAAACCACTGCGTATATGTTCCCTGCAAAAAATGGAGTGCCAAAATGTGAGTCCACTAAATGACCAAAGAATAATACATTCATTCTAGTTATTCAAACTTTAATAGAAGGATTCAACGAACCTGGCAGTACGAGACCTGAGACATGATCATAATCTGTTGAAATACTTGATTGGTCCTCCTCCAATTGGGATAATTCCATAGTTATACGTTGATATATGGGGAGTGATACACAATCCCATCTATCAACCCAGTCCATTGATTTGCAATCATCCCATCCATTACTACTACATGGACCACATAAGCAAGAGATTTTTCTCATCCATATTTTAAATATTGCATTGTTTGATGTTCTAACTTCATGGAATCCATGAGTGCCCTGGATTGTTTTCCATTCATACTACTATGATTGATCTATATCGACCACCTCCAAAAAATATCTATGTAATTGTACTTTCTTGTGTGATTGGTCTTCACGAATTCCTGTTCCCTCTCCCATTATTGAAGAAAACCATTCAAAAATGGATTTTGCATCTCGAATGAGGGAAGTAGTAGTGAACTTCATTTATTTCCTACATAATTCTCTTTTTATGCATGCACCTGCTCCATCATGCTCTCCTTTCCGGTGTGTTGAGCACTCAATACACCCTAAAATCCTTATGAAATTTTATGACTTTTTGGGTACCACTTGTTTTCTTTTACTGTCTGAATTGAGTTTACTATGGGGGGGGGATGGTTTATTTTGTTTTCATGACTCTTATGGATCAAGTTAGAATCATTTGAACTTGTTAAATGGAACCTCGTGTCTAAAATAATTGACATCCTAACTAAGAATCTGTCTCTAACATTGTGACTAGCGTGCTTGTGTTCGACGTCGGAAAAATTCAAGGAGGTAAAGTGGCCACATAGTTACACTAATCGTCAATCGTCGATGCACCATCGACATTGGAAAAAGGCAGAGTTAGTTTGCGTGAGTTATTAGCCGCAATTGTTCAAGAGATAGTTGATCCCCATTGGTGTCAACAAAGTACAAGAGGGATAGACATTGACAAAATCCATAAATAAATCATCGATAGTTGAAACAGGTGAAGGTTCTTCTCCTGGTATTGTGAGGCAGTTGGAGTATGCTCTCAAGGCAGAGTCAATCATAAAAACCTAAACAAAGAAATAATTTGTTCAACCTCTGGTCTTTGCTGATACAGAAGAAAATACTGGATCCAAATTAATTATCCCACAGTGGGGAGACCTATTCAACAGAATCAACTGGGAGGAGTACCCGAAATGTATCCCACACAACGACCTAGATGTAAGGGCACTTGACGACTAGGTGTTCCCAAATATTCGACGGTCATATTTTCACATGGTATCCTGCAGAAACCTGGTTTTCCAATGCATGGAGGTTTTGAAGTGGCTAATCGAACATAAAAGCGTGCATAAATGCTTAATTAATGATGAGAATAGCGGGTGTGTCGGAGTTTTCATCCCAACGGAAGTCCATAAGTAATACAAACTCATAGACCCAGAGGAGTGGCTAAACATAGACTTCGTGGTGAAGTTCTACAAATTCCATGACACCAAACAGTTGATGGCTTCATGGTGTAAGGAGGACAACAAATTTACAAACCAGAGCAATGGCTGGTATGGGATAGTTAACCTGAGGGAGCCATACATCTGCTTGATGGATCTCATCTATCGATTGTATGGAAAGAAGGATTTTTCTAAGTTTTCGGAAGAATGGATGCCCTTGGAATACACAATGGTGATCTCTGAAAGCAGCTTCAATTGGGGAGAAATAATTTCCAAGCAATTGAGCATCTGTGTACAGTAGGCTCAAACGTCGAAATAAGGGGAAGGGCCCGCTTTCCACATGGCCTCATACCTGATCGATGTGATTTTTGTGAGAAATGTCTTCGCCAACATGATTTTAAGCTGGCATGTTGCAGATCTCCATGTTCATGTTTATTTAAGCATACTATGGGAGAACATGTACAAAAAATCCTACGCACTCATTTGCGATGAATTCATCGCCCATATTCATTTTATTGTATTTAAAAATGAGTTCTTGAGACTATCCGCAACAACCAAGAAAATGGTAGCGAAGGTAGGCCACTGGTATTTAGATGAATGTACAACCTATATCAGGGTGTTTGGGGCCACTGGAGCACCACATATACTCCCTTATCATGTACCATACCGACTTATTGTGGGAGAAATGTGCTATCAAACTCTCCTCCAGGGATATAACACCATGTTAGTCAAGGACACGAAGCCGACTTTCATACCCTACCATTTCCATGTGGGGTTTTATTTGGTAAAGGACACTGCTCAAGCCAAAAAAGAAGGGCTGAGGCAACTTGAATTCAGGTTCCTGATAGGCCAATTTCGCAAGCACGACTCTAAAGGCCTGGTTCTCTAACATGCTTCATAGGTATCCTCATGTTGTCCATATGCGCATGACAAATTTGAAGATGAAATTTTCACAGAATGCGCTCAGGACTGGGAGGAGGTAGTACAGAGAATGGCCAACCTAAACATGACTAGGTTCAAGGCTATAAGCATGGATGAATAGGTGGAGACAATAGAGAAGTCATCCCAAGAGGCCCTCAGAGTTAGGGAATAAATTAGAGTAGCATAGACTACAGTGGCACAAAGAAGAGGATTTCTCTTGCTAGAAAAGGTAGAGAGAATTATTGATCAACTACAGAATGACCTTGATATCATCGAGATGTCGAGGATTCCCATTGATGACCCAATCAAAATCAAAGGAGATCAAAGTGGCTTAGAGCCAATACAACTTGAAGAAATCACTGGGCCAGAAAACCTTGAAGTTCCACCACCCTAGATCAGATCACCAGGGGGAATTTCAACCCAGCTTGAGATAGTAAGGACAATAGGTTGGAAAAGTGTACCAAACCCCTTGTTTGAATTAATAACTATCTATGATGATGAGAAGAGTTCAAAGGTGTCCTTGGTGACTCCAGTGTAGATTACAGAATAAAAGGAACATGAGAAAGCATCTACCCCAGGTCTCGATGCTTCAATTCAAAACCTTTCGTAGAGCAACCATGAGGTCGAATGTGTCTTAGAAACTGAGCTACTCGAATTTTTGGGAACCCCAATAGACAGCTCGAGGGATGAGATAGGATTGGGTGGCTAGAAATAGGAAATTCCATAGCAATAAATTGACACTTCGACAGTCGATTACCAAGTAAGTACTGAACCTACCCCTGGTTCTTCAGTGTTGGCCACTACCTCACCAACCGATGAGAAACAAACAAAGTTCAAGCCATCAAGACATATGGAAAAAGTTCAGGAACCCATCCTAGAATAGATACACACAGCTAGGAGCCTAGCAAATAAACTAACCTAGGGAGAACAATAAATCCACGAACCTGTTGATGAGGTTGTTGACATACAAGAAATTGCCTATGACAGAAAGAGAAAACCCATCATGAAGAGGAGGCTCATGTTAGATAGCTCGATTTTCATCACTACGGAGGAGAAGTTTCTCAACACAGATCACACCAAGACGTCTGAGCTTATCAACACAGGGATGGCTATCACAGATGCCACATTGGATAGAGAAATAAGAGATGAAAAGGAGTTGGTCGATGCACTTAAGGAGTTGGAGCATCTACGTCATTCATAAAAATAATATCGGGACTCCACATAGGCCATGATGTTTTTGAGAAGTGAGTTCTAATATGCCTATGCCAAATTCAAAAATGAATGACACCTTTTCACTACAAGTATAAACGATTTTCAAGAAGACACCCTTATGGCACTAGAGACCTGCACGAACGTGGAAAGGTGGTGTGAGAAATCTCACCAAGCAGTAGAAAGGATCGATTACATCAATGCGGTTCAAAAGGGTTGAGACACCAAAGATCACGACATTCGGGTGCTATAGGATAAAATCATAGATCAGATCAGGAAAGTGTCTGAATACTGGGTAAATATGGCCAAGGAACCTCAACGAGAGATTTAAGAGAAGTGGGCCGAGTGCAAAAAGAGTTTGGAAAATATTAATTGGGAGATGAAAGGCATCGGCCTCCCAGAATTCGGCCCACCCGAATACTTTGTCGACCTACATGACATAGTCAAGCAACATGTATAACAAGATTCGACATGGACAACAGAGATATTAAAGGTGGAAAGCATGGCACCAGGTCAAGTACATAAGTTTATCGAGCATTCGATTAAGGCTCGAGTAGTTTTGCAGTAGTTGAGTGTTAAAATAATCAAGTACATAGAATGAGCAGTAGAAGTGAAATAAATCCTGTCAGCCATGATGGACCAACATAGGTTCCCGTATGCCAAAACATGTGAGAAAATTTTCATCAAACAGTCAAAATATGAGAAGAGTCATCCACTTCAGTAAAACTATTCGATGATTCTTAGATAACAAAGGGATTACAACACCATGTGAAGATATTTGTTTTTACTTAGCTTGCACTTGTAATAGATATTTTTAGTTAATGATTCATTATAAATAAGAGGATTTACCTTTTAGCAAAGGTCGATGGTTTTGGGAAAGACCCTCATTTTTGGAATTGTAAATAACTATTTCTGAACTACCTTAATTGAGAAGTTTTGTTTAGGACCAGAGAAAATTTATGTTTTTCATCAAAGGCATTGTGTGATTGGATTGAGGAGGAATTACTTCCAACCTTATTTCATTAATGGATGTTGCAACGAGTAAGAGTTTCTGAATCTATTGATAAGATAATTGTTTCAATATTTTTTGTAGTTATTGTCTCTAATGATGAAACCAAATCGTTGTGTTAATGTGTGATTAATGCTAGAGCTAAGGAAACTATTTTTCTTGCCATCATCTTATTGCATTCGTGTTTCTTACGATAATTGTATCTCAGTCAATCATTGAAATACCAACAAGTTAATGTATTAGTACTAGGCTTGTCACAGGTGTGAATATCTTTGTCTGCATGCTCGAGCACAAGGGTTATCCCAAGCTTAACCTTCTTCAATAGTTAAGAACCCCCTTTACCAGCTAGTTTATACCAGAACATATCTTTTGATCGGACCCATCTAATAAAAGAAAAGACAAAAAGAGAATATTTAAACTGAAGGAGGAAATTTCATAAGAAGATATCATGTCAATCACTACATAAATCCCATCGATAAATTGGCAAGATCAAAAGATATGGAGAACCATTCCACCATCAAACACTGCAAAGTCTAATTAGGTATCCGTGGTGGGTTTGGTTCCTTCTGTTGAGTTAAATGGATTTAGGACCCCTCAACACGGTTCTCGGACTCAAAATAGTTCCAAATGTGTGTTACCTTTAGTGTTTTGTGAAACATACAAAATCACTGAAATACACAAGCATTTTTTAACTGGCCTACGCAACCATCTGACCAAATCCAATGTTGATCCATCGGTATGTTCTTCTCCTTAAGGTGATTGCAGAACACGTGAAAACAATGTTGTATGTAGGCTAAGTCATGACACTGATTATCACTTATGTAGAAGTGATACTCTTTCAATATAACTTTGTTTTTCTCATTACTATATGGTCCATTCCTGTATGTGATATGTACCATTATGTTGACCTTCTTTGAGTGATAATATTGGATTTGAATCTCATTTTGTGGTTGAAGGGTGTATTTCTCATCAAAATCAACCACTGATAACACAATACCAACATGAAATGTATCTCTGCATATTCTAAAATGCGTTTCCTGCCATCGAGCCACATGGACATGTTGAACATAATGTCGTGTATTTTCACCGAAGTCCTTCATGAAGTCACAAACTCATACTTGGGAAGTAACCAATTGTATATTTTTTCTTTCATGTACTCCATCTGTTGGATTACTGAGAGGGGGGGTGAATCAGTAATAGAAAAATTTAATCCTTTTTCACCATATAATGAAAGTGTTATATCAATGTAGCATTATCATCCAATAGTTGCAGAGTAAATAAACAATGAACAAATGAGCAATCACACACATACATAGTACACCAATGTTTTACATGGAAACCCAAAGAGGGATAAAACCAAATAATGCTTTTTCTTATATGTCTTTAAGAATTTTATTCATTAGAAGCACAAACTTACTTTGTTTTCCAGCTGTAACCTGAAGGAGGCTTCAATCCCCTAGTTTCTTAGGATACAACCTGAGGGAAGATCCAACTCCCAAATTCTCTGGACAACCCCCTATGTTCTCCGGATACAATCGGAAGGTGGCTACAACCACCTGTCCTTGCCCCGTCCAACCTCCCTAACGTAGAAGTAGAATGATGGAACCACTGTCACACTATCACTATGAGATATATTGTTGTAAACATGTACCAATCAACCTATAATCAACCTGTAAAAAACTGTACCAATAAACTATGCCAACATGTACCATACATCAACTTGTACCTCAACCTGTATCATAAGAAAATGCATCAATCATGCACCAGACCTGTACAAATAACCTGTAATCAACCTATACCATAAAAAAGTGCATCAACCATGCACCAACCTATACCTCAACCTGTACCATCAATGAGTGTATCAACCATGCACCAAATATGTACCAATCATGCATCAAATACACATAAACTATCACTCATCAAAATGTACCAACATCATCAACTATACACCTCATGTATGTGCCAACTCATCAACTACTTGTCTCAACCGTGTACCCAACATGTAGCTCAACCAAAAGCCCTCATCAATTTCATCATCCAAATCTGATCTGATCACATATACCTCAAACACTATACCACAAGTATGTACCTCAAATCATGTTCTAGAACCTCATTGTTATACAAACTCTATCTGTACCAATAACTTCAACAACATACCTCAACCAAAATCCCTCAAGCACGAACCAATATTAAACTTCAGTAGATCTGACTCAGATCAACTCTAAAACAATCCATAAACTCCCAAGAGGGCATCCAACATATTTAAAAGAAAAACCCTCAACTTGATTCATAAATTCAACATTATACATATGAGAACCATAACTTTTTTTCTTCTTGTAGCGTTTTGTTGCTGTGATTTTTCTGGCGCACTTTTTCTGATGTGGTTTTTCTTCCGCACTTTTCCTGCTGCGGTTTTTTTGCCGCACTTTTCCTGCTACAATTCTTCTACCGCACTTTTCCTGCCACACTTTTTCTTCCACACTTTGCCTGCCACACTTTTTCTTCTGCACTTTTGTTGCCACACTTTTCCTGTCTCACTTTTCCTGATGCACCTTTTCTGCCACAGTTTTCCTGCCGTATTTTTTCTGCTGCAATTTTTCTATCGCACATTTTCTGCTGCAGTTTACTTGACACACTTTTTTTGCCACACATTTTTTGTTGCAATTTTTCTGCTACACTTTTCTTGCTGCACTTTTTCAGCTGCTATTTTTCTCTATCAATAATACCTGCCAAAATAACCTTTCAAAAAAATAGATATTCAATGATATTCAAGTGTGTTTAAATGATAGAGCCTTGCCTCTTATTGTAACACCCTATTTCCCCCATTCTGTAAATATAACTATATGGGCCGAGGAACTATGGAAAACTTAAAAGTGTGAATGTTTGATTTGATGGACCTTGTGTAGAAGGTCGATGAATGTAAATTATGATTATTTTAATAGAAAATATTATGTGATGCATGACTGCTGAAAGAGGGGATGTGATAAGAGAGAGACCATGATTGGTAATGAAAAGGTGGTGGAGGGAACCCGAAAAGGTTGCGTTAACCTCCATCGAACCAGTACTATGCTGGAATTAATTTGCTCAGATAAGAACAACCCTCTGACCAGGGATGAATTCCTATCAGGTTAGTAGGTGGGAAGGCCTCCTCAAGAGTTAATGAGGGATGGGGCAGACTTCCCATCGGTAAGGCTTCCAGACCATGGATAAGGGGATTTGAGCCACACACAATCTTTCCAAGGAAGGAAAGTATGGAAGCGTGGTGGACAGGGGGGGGTTGCAAAGAATACAGATATGGGAGCATAGATTTCTGGTTCGAGGAAGGATTGAAAGCGAAGACAGTGAGTTTTGATCACGTAAAATTAGAGATTGAACCAAGAGAAAGAGAGTAACCTTCGTCCTGATCTATTTCCTGTATTGGGAGAGGGAGAGTAACCTTCATCCCTAACTTTCGTTGAGATGGAAGTAAGAAATCTAATCTCGAAAGAATTGTGGCTTAAGCTCGGGGGTGGCTAGTGATAAATCCATGGGGAGTGACTGAGCCTATGGTTGGGTGGAAACGAACACCCCTTTCAACAGTCGCATCACACTCTATGGTTCTGATAAGTGTTTTCTTGACTTATGTTTTTGAATTGTAAATAATGTATGGATGCGTATATTTACTTATTTGTAAAGGTTTATTTTTCTGTATTAAATGATTAAGTTACGAATATGTGTTTGTTTCCTTGAGAGCCTATAATTTCACTTGGATTTCCATGTGCCTCGGTTTAATCACTCGAAGGCATTTTCCCAAGGGAATTTCATCACCGTCCTAGAGCCGAGTGAGTACTTCCCTGAATGCAGATATTGAACCTCACAATCCCTATGAGGACAATGTCTATTAAGCTTAGGAGAGGTAGGGAAGATATGCACATGCTCTCTCTGTGTGCGGTAAGAAGAAACCCATAACCACTTAAGTCCTAAACCTGATGAAGGAGCGCAATAGTTGCATTGAAGATCCCTCTATGTGTTAAGTTTAGGAGTAAGAGTGTAACACTCTTAATACCTTCAAAACCGATGAAGCTTGGGAAGGTTAGCAAGATTTAGGTATCGAAGGGGAAGGCCCTTTCGTTTGAAAGACAGACGGACGAGATCCGTTCGGGAGGATCCAAGATCTGTCATGACTGTAGGATTCGAAGGAGAGCAGTTGTTAACACATCGACTACTTTAGTCCTCGAAAATTCACACATCGAGAGAATCTCACGTTGGCGCGACTAAACTCCCAAAACCAGAAATCGTGATTTTATCATGGTCGTCCATCAAGGAGGAGACGTGGCGAGAGCTCAACATTTCGCTGACTTGTAGAGAAAGAAGTTCAAAGAATATAACTGTTTGAACTCATGATTTGTGAAATCGCAATTTTATCATGGTCGCCCATCAAGGAGGACACGTGGCGAGAGCTCAACATTTCGCTAACTCAGAGGAGGGAAAGTTCAAAGAGGGAAGTCGTGAGAACTCATGACACGCAAAATTCTGACACGCTTTAGATTTAGGCCCCGGGTCATAGTAAATGGTCACATGGACGGAGTCCAAAGGGGGAGCTAAGGAATGTTATCCCCTTTCGAAGATCGGGAGTTGGAGGAGTTGGCGCACCTGGCATCAAAAGCCCCGAAGTTGTGAAATGTGACGTGTCATTTAGGTTAAGCCTATGGTCCTGGGAATGGCCACATGAGTGGAGGGAGCTAATGGCCATTAGGACCTTTCGAAACTTGGGAGTTGGGGAGTCAGGGGTGGCTCATACATCGAAGTCTCGACATGCGAAGTCTTGAAACCCTTTTGTGTAGGCACATGGTCACAACTTGTGAAGCTCGCGTTTGGTGCTTAGTCATATAGGCAGAGTTTCATAAAGAGGACCTATGGATTTGTTTAAATAGAGGTCCCAAAAGGGATTCCAAGAGCCGCTCCATCTCAACAGGGTTAAGAATGATCCTTGACCAGGGGGTCGAACTGATCCCCTGACCTTCCAAAATTAGGAACCAGGAATGGAGTTTTTGTCCTTTAAGAAAAAAAAACAAAAGAAAATTTTGTTTTGCCCCATCATGGTGTGTTACAAATTGGTATCAAAGTATGGTTACAACACTATGCCTACTTGGGCTCATGGACATGAAGTCATTTAAAAACTCTATTTGGAGTACTTTCAAAAGAGTGACACTCTACCTTATCTCTTTCTTAAAAAGTCTGGTTAAAAATGTTATTAAAGAAAAGAATGAAAAATTTCTACTATGTGTATGCATTTAAGAAATTGAACCATGTAAATTTCATGAACTAATAGACTTTTATCTAACAATAAGTGTTTTTGGAAACACTCGAACATCCATTGAATCATGGGAAGACTCCAATACTAAAGTATGGTGACATGTCATGAAGTGGGGGATGGCTCCCAAAATAGAGACGAGGAATCTAACAAAAGGAGGGTGATGGAAACCCCTCCAGATATGGCTAACACTGTAAGGAGCCTCAGGGCCAAGTTACAGAGTTTCAAGGCTAACAACGAGAGATTGATAAAGGAGCTAGAGAAATAGACATAAATTAATGCAGTCTTCCTACAGATCTTATCCGACATAGAGAGGAAACTGTAGCACGAACTCACAACTAGTCATGCAGACTGGTGACAAAAGAAGAGAGGTCAGAGTCCACCTCAGACCTGAAAACATGACTCCATAAGTGACCCCACTGAGAGAAGTACCGCGAAGAAGGTCCAACCTGGAGGCAGGGGACACTCATCGGGAGATTCCTCTGGAAAGGAAGATAACAACCTCGAAGGGTCTTCTAGTAGTAGGACTAGCTCATATTCTCAGAAGAAAGAAAAGAAACGGAAGCATTCGAAAACCCATGGTCCCGAAGAGTTCAAGAAAGCCAAACCACCCTCTTTAGACAGAGAGATTAAGAAGGGAGAAGAGGCAGAATCTTGGCTGCTTGGTTTAAAGAAGTATTTTAGAGTCCATGACTACTTTGAAAACTTGGAGGCTCGAATAGCCATCTTCAACCTGAATGGAAAGTCTTCCATATGGTGGGAAGACCTTAGGAATGTGAAAGGAGTCCATGAGAAGGACTTGTCATGAAAAAAATTTGAGAAATACTTTAGGAAGCAGTATCTGTCAGAAAAATACATGGATGGGATAACTATGGAATTCTATGAACTTCGGCTGGGGCAGCTCACCATAGAGGAATTTGTCAATAAATTTCTTGAACTACTGAGGTATGTACCCTACATAAAATATGAAAAATAAAAAATGTATCGGTTCATTAGTGGGTTTCCTCAGACCTACCGGGATAGGATTGAGTTCGACGAACCAAGGACCTTAGAAGAAGCTATCTGGAAGGCAAGGTATTGTTATGAACAGTTTGGGAGAAAAACAAGACCCCATGAGGACTGTAAGAAGAAGAGTAGTTCGGGATTCCAAAAGAAAAGGTTTAAATTCTCAAGATTTAAGAACTATGGAAATGAATCTAGGGGGAGCCTTCCTTCTAGAAGTGTATATCAACAAAATTTCCCTTCTCAAAGTGGAAATAGACCTTTTCAGACAGTCCCAACAAAGACTGATAACCTGAAGAAGGAACCCTTAAAATGTTGGGGTTGTGGAGAAAATCATAGATTGAGGGACTGCCCACACAGACAACAAAATAGTAAGGGGGTCTATAATATCCATGAATCTACCACCATCAATGATGTGGCTAGGAGTATGCCACGAATCTATGCAACCCTAGACAATAATCAATTTGACCACCAAGATTTAGTAGTGGAGTTGGAAGGTACGATCGCCAACCATCTAATTTCTATTTTAATTGACCCAGGTTCTAATTTGAGTTATGTAGCCCCTCAGACTGCCAATAAGTGTAAACTGCAACCAATTAGACACGTTAAACCATGGCTAGTACAACTATCTACTAGGACCAAAATAAAGGTGGCATAGGCCATACCAACTAGCCAATTCATCATGGGTGGATTGCCCATCTGAGCGACGCTTAACATACTTCCCCTGGGATCTTATGACTTGTTGATTGGTATGGACTGGTTGGTTGTTTATAAAACTAAAATGAACTGTTATCATAAAACTTTAGAATGTGTAAACAAAGAATGGGGAAAGATGACCCTCCAAGGGATTCAAAATCCTGTCTCAGTGAGACAAATATCGACCCTTCAAGTGAAGAAGTATTACAGAAAAGGGTGTTCCTTATATGCAATATAGGTCTTGGAATCCATTGAGGATGATAAACCAAACCTAGAGGACCACCCCATATTAAGAGAATACAAGGATGTATTCCCCGAAGAAGTACCAAGTCTACCTCCAAGAAGGGATATTGACTTCTCGATAGAGCTCACACCAGAAGCAGTACCAACATCTAAAGCTCCATATAGGACGAGCACACTAGAGCTAGTTGAGCTCAAGCTATAACTAAAGAATATGATGGAAAAAGGCTACATCCAACCCAGTGTATCTCCGTGGGGAGTTCCCATCCTGTTTGTGAAAAAGAAAGATGGCACACTCCAATTGTGCATAGATTACATGCAACTTAATAAAAAAACCATAAAGAACAAATACCCCTTACCCAGATTTGATGACTTGTTTGACCAACTGGGAGGAGCTACCATATTCTTGAAGATCGACTTGACGTCTGGATACCACCAAGTCCAGATCAAGGATGAAGACATCCACAAAACAACCTTCAGAACTAGGTATGGTCACTATGAATTTGTGGTGGTGCCATTTGGGTTAACCAATGCCCCCGCCACTTTTATGTGCTTGATGAATAATGTACTCAGCAAATTTTTGGACAAATTTGTATTGGTTTTCATTGATGATATCCTAATATACTCCATAAACGAGGAGGATCACGAGGGACATCTTAGACTCGTACTTCAAGTACTAAGAAAGCATCATCTCTATGCTAAGTTTAGCAAGTGTGACTTCTTTCAAAAGCAAGTCCATTACTTAGGCCATGTCATTTCTATGGAAGGGGTGGTAGTGGACCTCAATAAGATCAAATCTATTATGGAATGACCTACCCCAAAGGATGTATTAGATATTAGATCCTTCAGGGGCTTAGATAGTTTCTATAGAAGGATCATAAAAGGATTATCCAAGATTGGTTGTCCAATCACTGCCCTTCAGAAAAAGGGGATCAAATTGATTTGGACATCAAAATGTGAAGAAAGATTTCAGGAAATGAAATACCTCATGACCCATGCACATGTGCTAAATATTGCAGACGCAAATAATAGTTTCCTTGTATGTATAGATGCCTTCAGAGAAGGAATCATAGGAGTCCTTATGCAAGAGGGACGTGTAATTTCCTACCCGTCCCAGAAATTAAATGAACATGAGATCAATTATGTGACCCATGACCTAGACTTGGCTGCCATAGTACATGCTTTAAAAATATGGAGGAACTACCTCCTGGGAAGGAGATTTGTTCTTATGACATACCATGGTGGGTTGAGGCACCTGTTTGATCAATCGAAACTCAATGCTAGAAAATCTAGGTGGATGGCTCTCCTAAGAAAATTCGATTTCGAAATCAAACACATAAAAGGAAAGGAAAATAGGGTGGTCGATGCCCTTAGGAGAAGTATAAAAATGATTCATCTGGCATCAATAAGCATCTGTGAAACGGATGTCAGGGAAAGAATAAAAAATGCACAAGAGACAGATGTATTCTTTAAGATCGTGAACTCATACCTAAGACAAGAACCTACAGGGATGAAGTATGAAGGCTACCAAATGCTCGAGGAAGCGTTGTTGACTTACAAAAATAGATTGTATATTCCAAACTGTGATTACTTGAAGAGGTTCATAATGGATGAATTGCATAAGAGACCATATACTGGTCACCCATGATATCAGAAGATGATCACGTCCACGAGGAAACAATTCTATTGGCCCGTGTTGAAGAAAGATATAGCTAACTATATAGCTAAGTGCATAGAGTGCCAACAAGTTAAGGCAAAACACCGACATCTAGCAATATTGTTACAGCCCCTACCAATCTTAGAATGGAAATGGGAAACCATATCCATGTATTTCATCACTGGACTACCAAGGTTGACCAAGCAAAATAATGCCATCATGGTCATGGTGGACAAGTTGAGAAATTCTTCTCATTTCATCCCTGTCAAGTCAACTTGTAAGGCCATAGATATTTCCAACATCTTTATGAAGGAGATATTTAGATTGCATGGCATGCGCAAGGAAATTGTATCTAGCCAAGATACCAAGTTCACTTCAAATTTTTGGAAATCCCTAATGGCCAGCCTGGAGACAAAATTGCTATTTTGTATAGCTTATAACCCTCAAACTGATGGACATGCAGAAAGAGTAAACCAAATAGTAGAGGACATGCTAAGGATGCATGTAATGCATCAGCCTAAGAAGTGGGCGAACTACCTACCATTGGTAGAGTTTTCCTACAACAACGGTTATCAAGAATCCTTGAAGATGAGCCCTTTTGAAGTCCTCTATTGTAGACAGTGCAAGATTCCAATTAGCTGGAGAAATCCAGTGGATAGAATTACAATTGGACCCGACATGATGAAAGAAATGGAACAACAAGTGGTTCAAATAAGACAAAATCTGAAGATTTCTCAGGAGAGACAGAAAAGTTACGCTGATAGAAAGAGAACTCCCAGAGAGTTCAATACCAGAGACCATGTCTATATAAGAGTTAGACCCAAGAAGAGGTCCCTAAGAATGGGAGCCTGTGCCAAATTAGCACCTCAGCATTGTGGACCTTTTGAAATCTTAGATAGAGTGGGACCCGTAGCCTATAGGCTAGCACTTCCTCCCACTGTAAAGGCACATAATGTTTTCCATGTTTCATTATTAAAGAAATATGTACATGATACTAATCATATAATTGACTGGTTTGTGATCCAGGTGGAACCGGAGGGAGAATTCCTTCTAGAACCCCAATGTATATTAGACAGAAAGGAAACCACACTCAGGAACCAAACCATTGCACAGGTCAAGGTGCAATGGAAGAATTTTGGCCCAGATGCAGCTACGTGGGAAATGGAAGATGCCATGAGACAGACATATCCAATTTTTTTTAGTTCAGTACATACATATCATGTTGATAGATAGAACGTCGAGGATGATGATTCCTTTAAGGGGGAGAAAATTGTAACACCATTTTCCCCCCAGTCTGTAAATATAACTATATGGGTCGAGAAACCATGGAAAACTTAAAAGTGTGAATGTTTTATTTGATGGACCTTGTGTAGAAGGTCAATGAATGTAGATTCTGATTATTTTAATAGAAAATATTACGTGTTGCATGACTACTGAAAGAGGGGATGTGCTAAGAGAGATACCATGATTTCTAATGAAAAGGTGGTGGAGGGAGCTTGGAAAGGTTGCGTTAACCTCCACCGAACCAGTACCATGTTGGAATTAATTTTCTCAGATCAGAACAACCCTCTAACCAGGGATGAATTCCCGTCAGGCTAGTAGGTGGGAAGGCTTCCTCAAGAGTTAATGAGGGATGGGGTAGACTGCCCATCGGTAAGGCTCTCGAACCTGACCACGGACTGGGGGATTCAAGCCACACACAATATTTCCAAGGAAGGAAAGTAAGGAAGCATGGTGGACAGGCGGGGTTGTGAAGAATATAGAGACAAGAGAAAAGCTCTTGGGTCCGAGGAAGGATTGAAAGTGAAGACAGTGAGTTAAGATCACGAAAAAATAGAGATAGAACCAAGAGAAGGAGAGTAACCTTCGTCCTAATCTATTTTTTGTATATGGAGAAGGAGAGTAACCTTCATCCCTAACTTCTGTTGAAATGGAAGTAAGATATCGAATCTCGAAAGAATCATGGCCTCAACTCAAGGGTGGCCAATTATAAATCCATGGGGAGTGACTGAGCCTATGGTTGGGTGGAAATGAGCACCCCTTTCAGCAATCGCATCACACTCTATGATTCTGATAAGTGTTTTCTTGCCTTATGTTTTTGAATTGTAAATAATGGATGCATGCGTATATTTACTTATCTGTAAAGGTTGATTTTTCTGTATTAAATGATTAAGTTACAAATATGTGTCTGTTTCCTTGAGAGCCTATAATTCCACTTCGAGTTCCATGCACCCTGGTTTAATCACTCGAAGGCGTTTTTCCCAGGGAATTTCATCATCATCCTAGAGCCAAGTGAGTACTTCCCTGAATTCGGATATTGAACCCCGCAATCCTTGCGAGGACAGAGTTTGTTAAGATCAGGAGAGGTAGGGAAGATATGCACAGGATCTCTCTATGTGTAGTAAGTAGAAACAAAGAACCACTTAAGCCCTAAACCTGATGAAGGAGCACAATAGTTGCACCGAAGATCGTTCTATGTGTTAAGTCTAGGAGTAAGAGCTTAACACTCTTAAGTCCTTCATAACCGATGAAGCTCGGGAGGGTTAGTGAGATTTAGGTATCGAAGGGAAGGCGCTTTCATTTGAAAGATAGATAGATGAGATCCATTCGGGAGGATCCAAGGTCTGTCATGATCGTTGGATTCGAAGAAGGAGAGTAGTCATTAACGCCTTGACTACTTTAGTCTTTGAAAATTCGCACATAGGGAGAATCTCATGTTGGCACGACTAAACTCCTAAAACCAGAAATCACGATTTGATCGTGGTCGACCATCAAGGAGGACACATGGTGAGAGCTCATTATTTTGCTGACTCGCAGAGAAAGAAGGTAAAAAAACATAACTGTTCAAACTCACAATTTGTGAAATCATGATTTGATCATGGTCGTCCTTCAAGGAGGACACGTGGAGAGAGCTCATCATTTCACTGACTCATAGGAGGGATAGGTCAAAGAGGGAAGTCATGAGAACTACCAACACGCGAAATTCCGACATGCTTTAGAGTTAGGCCTCGGTTCATAGTGAATGGTCACATGGACAGAGGCCAAATGGGGAGCTAAGGAACGTTAGCCCCTTTTGGAGCTCGGGAGTTGGAGGGGTTGTGGCGTCTTTCATCGAAAGCCCTGAAGTCGTGAAATGCGACGCACCATTTAGGTTAAGCCTGTGGTCATGGGAATGGCCACGTGAACGAAGGTAGGTAACGATCATTAGGACCTTTTGGAACTCAGGAGTTGGGGATTTAGGGGTGGCTCATATGTCAAAGTATCGACATGCGAAGTCTCGAAACCCTTTTTTGTAGGCGTGCGGTCACAACCTGTGGTCGCGTGGAGGTGAAGCTCACGTTTGGTGCTTAGTCACATAGGCAGAGTTTCATAAAGAGGACCTGTGGATTTGTTTAAATAGAGGTCCCAGTATGGAATCAAAGAGCTGCTCCAGCTGAACAGGGTTAAGAATGATCCTTGACCAGGGGGTCGAACTGATCCCTTGACCTTCCAAAATTAGGAACTAGGAATGGAGTTTCTGTCCTTTAAGGAAAAAAAAAAAAAAAAAATTATTTTGCCCCGTCGTGGGTGTGTTAGACTTATTTATACTTTCATGTAGCATCCTCAAGGGGTTACATTTTAACCATCTTACCCCACTTTCTTTATTTTAGTGTTAACCCACTTATAACCACTTGTCCACTTAACTTAACCACTTTCCATAATTAGTAAGTTTTCCATTAACTTTATTATTTAAATAATTTCTTTTGCATCCTCTTTGACTTATAGTACACACATCACTTCACTTTATTATTTAAATAACTTCTTCTTTGCAAACACTTTGACTACTTTGACCTTTTGGGGCTTCTAGATGACTCATGAGGGTTCTCCAACTTCACATGTCCATAACTCTCTAACTGTGAGGAGTTATGTGACGTTCCAGATACCACCAAAAATGGCATGACATGTACTATCCATCTAGAATAGTTTTACCTACAAATATATCAAAACACATACCATTATCCATAAAACAAACTTGGGTCCATTACCCAAACCTCTGTGCTACCAGAATTCGCTACCAGAATTTCTTCAAGGGTTGACATCAATGACAACCAACCCAAATAATCAACACCTTCAATATCATATGTCACATAATTAAATCTTTTCAAGGAAACCTCCTTCCTTCCCATTTCATACTCATCGCTTACATCGATGCACTTGCTTAGTAATTTCATTCCATCGCACATGGGCCATGTCCCATTTAAGCATTTTTTTGATCAAATGTCAAACCTCTGGCCTTGTACACAAGATGTTGTGAATAGAGTCTCTAGATGATGACAATGACAATATAACTAGGCATTCTTGCAGAAGGGTGTTATGAAAAACATGATATATATATATTTGTGTGTGATTGTGTCATAATGATAACCATACTCAATGTGATATATACAACAACATGTGTTACAAATTGTGTTATTTGAACATACCAAGGCTTGCCATTTATGAAAAGATCTTTGGCCTAAGTTAAGTGCACTATGTACTATTATGAATCTCTCATAAAGTTATGTCTGTGTAATGTCAATATAGTGTTTAATATGGGTTTCACGTTCACTATATCCCCTTCTCAAATTTAGTACATCTTTTTGGTTGGAAGAGGGCCTTGTCTTCTCATGCCAGAAATCCTGAACTAGTCCTTTAACTGCTCCAATTAACTTCATGTCAGAATGAGGTATCCTTCCAGTGAAGGCCCAAAAATATTTTGGGGCACCTGTGTCGAGGCTATATCGTATACGAGAATACTTTGTAAGGGTTTTGACATTGCATTTCAAGAGGTGAGATGTTTTTTTTAGAAAACAATGTTTCCTTGTGATATTTCTAACAATTAACCGAGACAAGACAAGTCGAGTTGCATTGCAGTCTTTAGAACGAGACTTATTACCAATTATTTGAAAATAATTTACAAGGTTTCATACTATATGATGATTTGTTTCTACACTTTTGATTGTTTTAATGCCTAAAATTCTCCTAACAATAGTCAAACTTCTAGATTTTAACAAAGATAAAAATAATTGACATTTAGCAGCATCGGATTTTGGTTCAAAATATTCTTGAATTATTTTATAAGAGTGATAACAAATAATACAATTAGGTAACTTACCTTCAAGTGATGCTATACCAATTTCATGGACATGAATGCGTTTAGGATTTCTTTGTCACATAATGTTCAATCTAGGTAGGGATGATGAATCCTTATTATGGGAATCTTGACCTTCCTGTTGTGGAGTTAACAATGTTGCAGTTCTTTCCCCTTTAATCATTGACAGATCAATTGTGGGAGGAGATTGGACATGGGATTTTATAGTTTCTGGAACATTTGACTATCTAACCAGGGATTGCACCACAATACCTTCTTCACCACAATGTTGTACACCATTTGCTTCTCTAATTTCATCCATTGTATAATCAACTCCAAGAAAATCCTCCATTTGGTCATCCACAAAAATTGGTATTGATGATATATTGTTTGTATTTCTCTCTATTGAACTCTTTCTCTTTGCTTATTGTGATGGAGGAGAAACAATAGCGGCATCTATTCTGCTAGAAATTGGATTTCCCTCTTTTGAAAGCCTACACTTTGACATACGTAACTTTTATTTTTCTCTTTCTTCTTATACCTTTTCAATCAGTTTCTTTTTTATTGAGAAATTTATTTCTCGAATCCCATGGTTCCCCATGTTTAAATATAAAAATTGGCATCCAAGCACCCACCACACATTTTTTTTTGTGTTATGTAATAAGGCACGACCAAGTGGAGAAAATTGGTTTTGTATTACAAAAGAAGCCGCATCTAATAATTCCAATTCCAATTCCAATTCCAATTTCACTTGGACAAATTTGTCTTCCAATTCCAAGAAGACACAAGAATATACAAACAACTATTCCAATTTCACTTGGAAAAATTTGTCTTCCAATTCCAAGAAGAAATAAGAAGATACAAACAACAGTTCCAATCGCACTTCGACAATTTTTTCTTCCGATTCCAAGAAGACACAAGAAGATACAAACAACAATTCCAATTGCACTTGGAAAAATTTGTCTTCCAATTCCAATAAGACATAATTAGATACAAACAACAATTCCAATTGCACTTGACAAAATTTTCTTCCAAATTTTCTTGCAATGGTCTGGCAATAGCACAAAAGTATTTATGAATCTAACAAGAACACTAAAATAAGTAAAACATGTTTGTGTGGGATGTTTTTTTATGAAGCTATCATGGTTTTTTCTTGGCCATGAGATAGATGAGGTGGGGTGTTCTTGGCACCAAAAAATGCCCAACAGGAATGTGCACGCATTCCTAGAACGTGTGTGCACTAAAGCACATGCATGTTCTAGGAACATGCATGCATTCTTGATGAGCATAAACAACCAAATTAGTCAATTCATAGGAGCACGTGCGTTCTCTTAATGCAATAGATATAGCATTTAATATACACCAAACCTATTTATGAATAAATATGTATAAGGGTATGAGTACAACTAAGGCCTAAGGGGTTAGGATTGAAAGTGTTTTCAAGGATAGAGAAATGGTTAGAGCACCAAGAGGTGGGTGATGTGGGTGCAAGGGTTGCACAAAAGGTATATGAATAGTGCACCCAGGGCTCGAGTGAATATAGGGTTAAGAATTGAGTATAAGTTATGCCTAGGATTAGATGGAGCTAGGGGGAATCTATGTCATTGTCTATGCCAAGCTCTAGGTTAACGCCTAAATCTAGATATAACTCTATGTGGTGGTCTAGGTCATGGTCTATGTCAAGCTCTAGGTCTGGTGATAATATATTTGGAGGAATGGAACCTACTAAAATGGACATTATGGCCATTTGGAGGCTTAGAGAATATGAGATTGCAATGCACCCAAATTGAAGGGACTGTTTGAAGGTGGAGAGATAGTGAGATTACAATGAACCGTTTGGAGGCCCAAACATCATGAGATTGCAGTACACCTGAATTGAAATGATCATTTGAGGAAGAGAGATGTGATATTGCAGTGCCCCCTTTGGAGTGTCAGATCAAATTAGATTATGATTAGGGTTATATTCTATATTTTATGGGAAGGGGTGGAGATCAGAAAATGCGTTGCAAAGACAACATCATTTGCATTCATTTTATTTACATTTTTTTCTTTTTCAGTTTGTTTTCTTTGTTGATATGAATTTCCTTGAGGCTGAAAGAGCATAGAATATTAGGTATGAGCTTTGATTTCAGGAATATACCAAGTAATATTCTTTATGTGAGTGGATTAATCAATATCTGTGTGCAGGTTAAAGATAATGAATAATAAAGGAAAAACAACAAGTCATGATATGTTTCATTATTTTGGGCATTTTCAATCTCTAGGTCAATGTATAAATATAGATCTAGCTCAATGTCATGTTATAGGTCATGGTATATGTCAAGCTACGGGTCATCATCTAAATCTAGCTCTAGCTCTATGTCATGGTCTAGGTCTATGTCATGGCATAGGTCGTGGTCGTGGTCGTGGTCTAGGTCATG
>ML786751.1:288714-317298 GCA_009831015.1 Picea engelmannii | reverse complement strand
TTGTTCCCCTCTGAAGACCGGAATGGTGGCATATGTGAGATCCATCTGTAGTGTCCCTCCCAATTTTTTGATCCACGATCTAGACAACAGCATACCGAACTTGGGGGGAACGTCGGCTACCATGATATCCATGACCACACTTTTCATGGGTAGCTGAAACAAGGAAACTGCTAGGTCTTTGATGACTCCTAGGCACTGCACTCTCCTAGAATCGAAGGAATATAAATCATGATAAGTTCTTGTCACTTCCAGTCCCAATTCTGCCATGACTATTTTTGGCATAAGGTTATGGGAAGCCCCTGAATCCATGAGGCAGTTATGCAGCACTTTATCATGTATGTTCAGGGATATGTAAAGGGGGGGGGGGATGAGTCATCTCTGTCTTCTACCATGGGGCCTAAGATGACGGCTGGCTTCTCATATTGAAGGTTTACTGAGTCAGCGGGCGGCTAGGGGGACTCGGATTGTAGCAGCTTGGATAGGGATCTTTTAAAATCTTCATTTTTGACTAGCTCTGAGAGGGGTACAAGAATTCTAATCTTCTGAATCTCATGCTCAAAATTGAAGGAGGGGTAGGTTTAGGAGCTTCTCTTACCTCAGTGACAGGCTCTTTGGCTGTTGGCGAAGCACTCTCAGTATTCTTTTCTTTTGTTGTGGCTGCTGCAGTTTTAGTAGGCCTATCTGCTATTATGGGCTGGTCTGAGTTGTCGAAGTCTCCTCCTTTCCTTCTCGATCTGAGATTATATTTGTTAGAAGTGTGACCAGCCATTTTTTCTTTTCCCAACTCATGAATTTGAGCACTCATCATGGATTCTTCATATGTGGACAACGTCAAATGAGGAAAAGGGGGAGCCTCTTCAATACAGTGAATTTCAGGGCCAAACTCGTCTATCTCCTCTCTTTCCTCATGATCAACTAGGTTGTTTTGGAGGGGGGTTTGAACCCTTTGATCTTCTTTGTCCTTTCCCCTCTGTTCCATCGGGAAAGCCCGAGGCATATTGTTAGAAGGTCGTCTGAAACCTCTATTGTCATTGTTTTGGGGATTTCTGTACATGGGCTTCCCTTCTAATTCCAACCTTTCTATCTTGGCAGCAAGTGATCTTATCGTTCTAGCTGTCTCATCTGTCTGATGGGGCAGGGGAGAGGAACTGGACGAGGAAGCTTCCAGTCTGTTCTTGGATGTATTTCTATCACCTGCGTTCCTGAGTCAGTTGACAGCCAATATGTTAGATTCTACCTCCACGACCGCATCTTGCATGTGGGCCAGCGTAGCAGCTCTTCTCTCTCTCAGCAGCAGGCAGAAATCGGGGTCAAAAGCGCTTGAGTAGGTAATCATTGCAGAGGCTTCGGAGGGTTTTATCTCAGCAGGGATTCTGTTGTACATTTTATTAAATCTCTTGGAGAAGTTGGGAACAGACTCTCCTTCCGTTCTCTTCAACGACCCAAACTCTGTCATGTAATACATGAAATCCTTCTTATCTCCCCACTGCCTCAAGAAAGCATTATCCAGGGCGTCAATTCTAGCAATGGATCCGGGATATAATCCTCTAAACCATTTCCTCACCTCACCATCCAGGATCTGGACAAAAACCCTCATCCAGACATCTTCATCTCCAATGTTCAGGTTGTCTGCATAATTGTAGAAAGCAGCCAGGTGTTCTTCTGCAGTTATGTCCCCTTCCCCGGTGAACTTGGGCATATATTTCAAGTAATCTCGAGTAGGGAACGGATTTGTTGGATGAGGTAAGATCAAGGGAGCGTACCTAGCAGCAACTATGGCGTCCATTCTATTCAGAGGGGGATTAGCACTGGCCATAGGAATATTAGGTGGAGGAGAATTTGGAGGAGAAGGAGTTCACAAAGGAGCTACTGGGAATTAGCCTCTAATTGGAGTGGGGAATAAGAGGGGATTTAAGGAGAAGGCTATCGAGCTCAAGTCAGCGGGTGCTCCTCTTTGTACAGGAGTGGTTAAGCTAGGCATAGGGAAATCTTCTATGGTCCTGGGTCTACGCCAGGGTATAGCTTCAGGGGAGAGGGGAGTGACAAGGTCTTGACCCTCCGGTCCCAGACCAGGAGAGGAAAACTTGACAGGAACACTCCCAAAATTTAGGTAACAAGAAACTGCATAAACAGGCCTGTCGGGAAATTGAGGAGGAGAAAAAGGAGCTTCCACAGAAGGATATGGTGCATTACCTAGTTTGGTGATGGACGCTTCTTCTTCAGAGGCCTTTCCCTTTCTGAGCACCACCTATGGATCTGTTTCAGGCGTAGCTAGAGGCAGTTGTGGATGAGACCGCGTATGCCTACCTCTGAAAGCCACAATTAACAGAGCAGGTTCTCCCCAGCGGAGTCATCATAATGGAGTCGCCAGGCACAAATTAGAAATCTTGAAAGGCTCCGATAATCTGATGCACCTTCGGATTCAGAGGCTCAATGTCGTTCTACCCAGGGAAAATCTTCAATTTCGTCCCCGACAACGGTGCCAGAAATGTTGGTGACGGAAGTCACTCCTGGATTGCTAGCAAGAGCAGAGCCCGACGCCCATCAGTTTTATGTCACAGCGGTTCATATATGGGTGATCGAATGGCGGGAAACTCAAAACAATAGCGTTCCAACTCTGAAACTAGGCCAGGTATGCATGAGAAAGTGAGGTCTTGCGTAAACTTCAGACAGTGAGCTGTAGTAAAGGGTGAACAGGTGGAAGACTTGTACAAGATAAAAGCGGAGGTATGTTATAAACAACAGGTTTCTAACATACTGAGGAAGAAGACGTCCAAATGCGATACCATCTTACATTCAAACGCAAAGCCAGAGAATGCAGCAATGCAACAATAAATCTTTTATCATAACATAACCACACTAACTCGCGCGACTCAGTCAATCACGAACTCTGTTAGCATGAGACAAAAATTAGATGGAGAAATAAGAACTGTCTGTCATAAAACAAGAAATCTCATATACAGATGCATAAGCTGAAAGCTAGAATAGCTGTTAAAACATTACAGTAGGGAGCTCTGCTCAACCATCGATCATTACAAAATGGAAAAAATGCCTACATATACTCCTCCCTTCCTTTCGTCCAGTGGAGGTGTCTGCAAAATTTAAAAGGGTGACGTCTCCTCAATCAAATCTGTCCTTTGTTCCCCTGTAATACGCCTCTTTAATTCGGCATGGCTCACGCCAGGGTGGTAGCTGAGCCCTTTGAATGTTGAATTGGCATGTGCAGGTTCCTCTGGTGGCTTGAAGACTCGGCGTGGCTTCCCTGAGGAGAAATGGTACAGGGGACCTGTTGGCAGCCAATTCAATTTTTTATATTAACCTATAAGCTGCCTACACCTATGTCTTCCGAACTTCAAATTGTCATCGCATTTTTCAAATAGACGATATTTTCATTTCTTGCGACACTTGCAAATTTGTCTCCATTAAGTTTTCGAGATCACATTTCGATCACTATCTGAACTATCGTCATATTTTTATCAATATTTTCTATGACAGTTACCTTTGGTTTATCGTTATGTGGCTGAAAAGATTTTTAAACTATGCCCATTTGGACATTCTTACTTTGATTGCGTAGCTTGATTTTATTAAACTTATGAGGCATTGAGCATATAGTTTTATACTTGTCTAGTTATTGAATTGCATAGGGGTCATGATTTATTTTTGTTTTTATATACGATATGACCCTTATAATAATCTTTTTATGGCTCTTGGCTTGTAAGTTTTATGAGTGGCAATTAGCACAATGGTTTAAAACTTTTGATTAAACATTTATACATTGGCGTGTTGTTAACATTTCGGTGTTGGTTTCACATTGAATGACAATGGTTTGAAAAACTATAATTAATGGCGCATTGGCATTCTTTGGTTGGCAAACGATATGGTTTGAACTATGTTATGATTGTTGGAATGGATGTGCATTTTTCTGGTTGTACTTTACCATAACTATTTTGCATGGCGGTGAATAACTCCACTACCCTCGCATGCGTACATTAATGCTTCCCCTTTGATCCTTCATTGTTGTTATACCAAATGACTCTGCTCCTGTGCGTTGGTAAATTCAACCAAACCCTTACCATGTGCTCGCACCATGGCCCCTGTCGTCCGAGCTAAACCCAATGGTAGCCAGGCTCTGTTGATGTTTGACAGTGCCCGCAGTGACCTCGAGGACAATGGGTGGCTTCCATTTATACAAAAATTCGAGGGTTTTAACCTCTGCATAGCTCGACAATTCGCCATGACCTTTGATGGCTGTCGAGCCAAGGTCGACGATGTGCAATTGGAAATTGACGAACAATTTATCAGTCTTGCTACTAGTTTGCCTGCCACTGGACAACGATGGTCCAAGAATTGCAAAGTAGAGGAGGTCCCTTGGACACTGCTCTTCCAGTCACATAAAGTTATCTCCTGTGATAAAGGTTTGCCCGTGACCATGCTTAAGCAACGTTGGCATGATTAATTGATGATAATCAAACAGTTTATCACCTGCAAGGGTCGATATGGGTTTGTTTTCTTACACCACCTTTGTTTGCTTATGGTTTTTATGGGTTATCATCTTAATATGCCCTTTTATTTGCATAGAAGCTTGTTTAAAATGTCCAAGAAGTACAAAAAGAACCAGGCTGATAGTAGCCTTTTTCATTATGGGCTGGTTAAGATTATTGTGGTTTGTCATTTGAGTCTATGCAGAGATTGTTGGAGCAATTTCCTTGCTCAGAATGATTTTGAGGATTCGAACCCTCCACAGGTCGATAAACCAGTGGTGAGTGAGGACAAGTCTGTACCCCCAGTACCCTACAACATCCTGCTACCTAAACCCTTGCCCGACTCACCTATCGACCTACCCCACTCTGTGCCTAAGGGTGTTGAGACTGTCAAGCCTATGGGTAAAAAGCCTAAGGCCAAACCCACTGTAAATGCCAAAGGAAAAAAGAATGCCCATTTGATTTCGCGGATGGCAAGAAATAAGCCAAAACCCCCTGTCGATCCAAACCCTATCGTGTTGAGTGAGGACTCTGATTCAGAAGTGGAGCGTTTCTTGTCTAACGAATACCCCTATTCACAAGGTTTGTGTGTTGAACCCTCGTATGACTTTGTGTCAAACCTACCCCCTTGCCTATAAGATGACCCTAACTACCCAGGCATTAATCTGCCTTGTGAAGCCCCTGGTCATTCATCTAAACCCTCTCCTGCTTTTTCAAAAGCTACAGTGCCACCCTGTGGTCAATTTAGCTCGTGGTTAGAGAGATATTATCTTGATGTTCCAATTCTACAGTCCAGAATTCACTCTTTGGAGGACCATGTTGCACTACTTACCAGTCAAAAGGCTAAGCTACAAGCCTCTGATAACAAACAAAGGACGACAGGCTCTATCTTGTTTAAAAATGTGTAATCAGCTACAACGGTCGTGAATTCTAAGTTGGCATAATTTGAGCTTCGACATCACACAGGTATGTTTGATATCAATCATTTTTTGTAAATAATTCAGGTTTATATAACGAACTCAAATTCGGTTTCAAATAGCTCTGTTCACAGCATTGATTTGCTCTGTCACATTGTATGCATTCTATACATAGCTATGCTTTGACTAAATGGAAGTTCGTTTTCCCAGTTTAGTTTCGATTGGATTTTCATCGATTTGATTGATTTTGGTGTGGATTTGATTTGTTTGATTTAGTTAAAATGGATGCTCTGCTGTCAATTGAAGTCATTGTATCTATTCTAGACAGAAGTTGTTTCCCATATTCAATTTTGAACACAATCGTATGTCGTTTTGATTTCATTATAATGTATAAGCTATGATTGGTAACAATTTTGATATGGTTAAATTGTTACGGTTTTTTGTCCCATATTATTTTCGACCAACATGAATACAATTCGGATCATTGTCAAAGTGACTCTGTACAACACGCCCAAATCATGAATAGATTCAATTCATAACAATTATGCTAAGAACCCAGCCGATTAATTCGCATTGGTTTACTCGACTCTGTTGTCAGTTGGATTCGTAATGGCAATGGATACTCTGTTTGATTTTGATTTGTAAACGAGATTGAATTCACGATTTATTTCTATATTAAACTCAGTCATGATTTGTTTCGATTATTCGCCCAGTTTGCAATTATCACTCTTGTCGATTCTATAAAGATTGTGATCACAATTAATTGATTCTGTCGGTTGACTGTGCAAGGATCAGTGATCGAAATCTATCACAAAATTGGTTGGGTCGATGTTGTTACGTATGATTTCGTTTACACATAATCGAAACAGTCTTTCCATCTGTGTATTTGATTAAAAGATATGAATCTTTTGTTATATCATTTTAGCTATAACGAGTGGAAAAAGGTTGTGTTGGATTAGATTGTATCACATACGATATGACTCATCTTCGTTTTCATTTGGATATGAAACAATCTTGTTACTGTTCGACCTGATTTTATAATAACAATAAAACAGAGTATTATTTCCCCTGTTGTCGATTGAATCACTTTTGATTATGTTTTATATTGAAAGATAAAATCATTTGAATCTTGAGTGATTCATTTTAAATAATCATTGGAAGAAAATTGTTTTTGATTCATTTAAAAGATTTGATTTGATTTCGATTCTGATCCTGTATGTTATTTTAGACTAGCTACAGAATCAGATGATTCTGTAGCTAAGTCTATAGGATTAGATTTTTTATTGTTTTGTTAATTAAATATCGTTCTAACTTATTATTTTTGGTTCATTGCAGATAAATTCGAAATTGCATTGGATATGATGAGCAGTTAGAGGATATTTGAGATATTTACTTGCATTTTAATTTCCTAGTTTAGTTGATTTTTAGGATATTTTCCCAGATTATGTAAACAATTTGATACTATCCACAGGGAGGTTTTACCCTGTAAAGAAACTTATAAATACTTATTATTTTTGTAATAAGATTCATCCTCATTCGTGGGAGAACAAGGATACGGAATTTTAATACAGACTGAGGTAGAATTTGGTGTTTTGTTACAGCTTTAGCTTCTCATGATATCAATATTTTGTTTCATGTTATGTATATCAATTTGTATTGGGTTAATGACTACTTTAGCTATCTTAATCTTCTGCAAATGATATAATTTTATCACTGTAATCCATATCTGATTTCTTCTAATATTTAAAAAACATAGCAATTGCTTGATTCAATTTGTGAACGACAGATTTCTCTTCTTCATAAGTTGAATTATTAAGTATAGGTTTTTGCATAACAGGTTTCCCTTATTGCGGAGATTTATAAATCATATAATTGTTATGATCTTTTATGGCTTGTTTGTCTTGTAAACAACTCAAAGAGCAACGTAACCTATCGTTTACGAGAAGCTTCTGAATTAACCGGTGCGAGTTTCCTTCCTCCAACCAACTTCGAAGTCATCATACACATGCAAAATTAGGAGCGTTTCCAGGTCAGTTTGTCATTTGTTTGTTTAGTGTATTTATTAGTAGTTTAGTTTAGATATAAGTTTTAGTTATATTTACGTTAGAATTAATATATTAGATTGTTTAATTTCAATAAGTTTGATTTTTTGTTTATAAAATTATAAAATCAAAAAAGAAAAAGAAATATCTTTCTCTGTCTTAGGGCAGAAAGCTAATGAGTTTTGCAGGTTTTATTCAAATCTGTATTTCTGTGAATATTGTATATTTTGTAGATAAGTTATATTTCTGATAGTAGTTAGACAGCTAATTAGTAGAGTTAGTATAGTAGTAATTCGTAGTTTGTATATATAATTAGTTAGATTAGTGTATTAGTTTGTTTTAGTGTTAGTAATAGTTTGTTTTATGTATTGTTAGTTAGTTTAGTTTGTTTTATATTTTAGTTAGTTTGTTTCATTTAGTTTTAGTTAGTTTGTTTTATTTAGTTTAGTTTGTTTTAGTTAGATTAGTTAAGTTTAGATTAGTTTTTTCTTTGGTTTTCATAGAACCTTAGGACGGCCAACAGAGCCGTTAAACCCATCAGGGTGGTTCATTCCAAACGGCTTGGGTTATTAGACAACCCCGGACCGGTTCCACTCTCTCAATTGACGGATGATCAATTTCACCCATCAACAGGACCCTCCTGGGCAGAATTTCAGTTGGGACCTCCATACTCTGCAATAAATAAGCGAGTTGAGGTTTGAGCCACCCTCTCTTTTCTTCATTAATCTTTAGCATGTAATGAGATTTAGCCCACATCGAATCGGCATCTGGTACATCACTGTGCCTTCCCTCTGCGATTTAGTTCGACATTTTGGGGCCTGAGTGGCCAAATAACAAACATAAACACCCCTTCCCCAGGCCTCCTTCTTGATGACCAGGCGCCAAAACCATGGGCCTGATTCTGGGCGCCATCGAAAATTCGGGGTTCGGGATTTCAAAATGCAAGAAACGAGGGGCGCCTGCTCCTCGAAACTCTGATACCCGATATGCCGACTGGATGCCACCTGTCCTAGTTGGATCGGACGATCCAGATTTACTTTGGCCCATGGCACTTCCCCTTTCTAAATGTTGGGCAACTGATCGATCCCAATAACCCGATGACCGTCGATCTATTTTTATGGATGGATCTTGGTCGCCGATGGAAAAACTTCGCCCGCTCGCTTGACTTGCTGCTACAAAATGGGATTCTCTTGTGCTATGCTCAGGTGCTTCCCGTGCAAACTGCAGACCTGGGTACGCCTAATCCCGAGACAAGAAATATCGCTAACAAGTCCCACTATAACCCACATATGTACATGACTATTCCCACTGTAATTCACGTATGTAAACGACTATTCCCACTGAAACCCATGTGCATGTACGGAAATCTGTATGAGCACTTCCATATTATTCACTCCACTCATATAGTTTCTTCCTTCATCGACTTCCTCTCTCTCCCACACGTGTGATGTTCCTTTTTCCTTTCAAAGAGTAGAAAATAGAGATTCCTCAACCCTAGGCTAGATTTTCCACCCAAGTAGACTTTCCCTTTATTGAAATCAACATACTCCTTGGCACAAGGGTAGAATCACTTGTGCCAACTCCATCATGTATTAACACATTCAATCTACAATATGAAATGTCACAATGACATCTCTCTTATTTATACAAGCCTAGGGGTTATCTTAAGAAGCCCCTCTAGAAAGTCAACACCAAATTTGACTTTCCTATGGGTGTGAAGCCCCATAAAAAATGCACAAAGCCCATCACCAAACCCGTGAAGCCACAACTTCATTCTAGAGGCGATTTTCACCAAACCAAAAGTGTGATGTAGTTCCCACGATGATTACCACATTCCCAACACCTAGGGCCATGTGAGAATACCCACCCGAAGCTACAAAAATTCAACACTTCATTTTAGCGAGGGAGGTTTTCTCACCACAATCCAAAAGTAGGAATGCCTCCCGATGCTACAAAAGAATCAACACCATTGTCTCAATATCTTCTTCAGAAGCACAATATGTAGTAGCTACTACAAAATCATGCCATGCAGTATGACTAAAAAGACTCTTGAAAGATATTGCACATGTGGAGAAGGAACCAACTTCTATTTCTCGTGACAACATTTCAACAATTGCGTTGTCCAAAAACCATGTGTTTTACCAAAAAAGAAAATATATTGACACTTACTATCACTTCATTCACGAGCTTGTAAAAAATGGTGATATTTCTCTTCATTTTTGTGGATATAGAGATCAACTGGAAAATATCTTCACCAAACCATTGGAAATAATTGTTTTTGAGTTTTAGAGATAGTACTTATGCATTTCCAGTGGTGAAGAATGTAACTGTTGAGATTAAAGAGGAGTGTCAAAGAATATAATCTCTCTTTTTGATTGAGTATGCATAGATTAGTTAGTTGGGTGATTAGTTTATTTTGTATTTTTCTAGTTATGGAAAGATACTAGTCAGTTGTTAGTTTTTGACCATATAAAACCTCTAGGGTTATTAATCAAATCTCTATTGTAGAGGGTCTATTTAATAATGAGAAGGACGAGGCACAACCAATGAGTTTTCCATTGTTTTTCTTCATACTTGTCTCTACCTACCACGTTGACAAGATTTACAAGAGGTTCATTGTTTAAATTGATGATGGAGAAGCAAATTAGAGCCCCCCAAGAGGTTCGTTGTTTAAATTGATGATGGAGAAGCAAATTAGAGCTCGCCAAGAGGCTGACATCAACCGTTATATGAGAGATTTGAAAAGTTCATGGGTGTTCCTATGTTAGGTTCCCTATTTAAAAAGAACAACAAGCTCCTACTCACAAGATTGGTAGGACTATCGTAATAAAGATGAGTAATTTTCTCTAGCTCTACTTTTGGATTACACATGGATTCTTCTAATCTTTTACCCTTCCAATGAATCAAACATTCCCTTGTTTTCTTACTTCTTGTCCTTCATGCACCTCTTTTGTATAAAAATTTGAGAATTTCCTCTTTCATGGAGAAATTTTCTCCCTCCAATCAACAACATAACGATCACATTATTCAACTAATCCCCCATGATATTCATACAAATCAATGACATTAAATGTGGGTGAAATATCCAATTCTATGTGCACCTCCAACACATGCGTATTATCAAAAACATTATTCTGGATTTTGTAAGGATCAATCTTTTTTATTTTCAATTCATTATATGTGTCCCTTGGAAACCTTTCTTTTCTCAAATTAGCCAATACTAAGTGTTATTCTTGAAAACTTTCACTCTTATTTTTCCATCAACTTCCTATTTTTGCCAACTCCTTGCTTGTATAGATGGCTACTTCTCTACAATTGTTTTTATGCTTTCTCATGGACTTGCTTCATATGTTCTACAAAACATTATGCATATGCACTCTTTTGACTTATTTCTGACAATAATTCCAAATAAAACACTACTCTAAGCATCCTCCTATTGACAACCTGAAATAGGATTTTGTCTGTAGACTTATTTACTAAATTGTTATATGAAAACTAATATTGTGCTTTGATACCCTTAGCCTTTCACCAATTAAGAATCTTAACATATTACCTATACTTTTGTTACCAACCTTAGTTTTTCCATCAATGATAGATAGAACTAAAATACAATCTGGTGTCTATTTTTTTTCACAATGTTCTCTAGAAATGTTCAATGAACTTATTGTCCCTATCTGATGTGGTACTCCTAAGAAATCTATCCAATCTAACAATTTCTTTCAAGAACAAGACAACTATGTTGGTGGCATTATTAATGTTTCTATAAGGAATAAAATGTGTTATCTTAAAAAAAATTGTAGACAATGACAAAGATTGAATCATTACCTCATTAGGTTTTGCATAATTTGTTGGTTGTGGAGCCTGATTATCTTATTTCATAAGTCTTTGTTTTCAATCGTGTTTATACCCGATGAAGATTGTACACCCCTCCACGCGGGGGGGGGTTGCAGGGGGGGCTTGCCCCCCCTGTAGGGTTTAGGGGTGAAGCCCCGGAAGGAAAATTTTCCTTTTAAATGTATATTGTAATTTTGTAGTAAATATGGACCGTTCATTATAAGGTCATAGATTTGACGGTAGAAGTTATTTTAGCGTTTTTGTCCCTAGAAGGCAACCCTCTTTTATGAGGGAAATGTGTTACAACTATGTATTATTGCGAATATTGTATTCTGAGAGAGGATATTGTGAGAGAAAGAAGAGGAAGTTGCAATGGGTGTGTTGTAGGTTGTATCCCTTCATTTGTTGGATAATAATAAAGGAAGGACCTGCCAATTTCTCAGATGGACGTAGCCCACACTGGGTGAACCACGTATATTTGTGTCTCTATTGTATTGTGTATCTTTTGTGTTTTATTTCCGCATTTCTCTTATTTTACTGCTCAAAGATCTTGTTTTTCTAACATAATTCCCCCACAAAATCCATGCGAATGTCTTCCCACAATGCTTCCAATATCGACAATGGCATGTAGAGTCTAGTATTTTGACTTATGTCCTTTGCATGTTGGTAGATTCTACAACCGCCAACCCATTTCTTGATATCTCTAACCATTCTCCATCAATATGCTTCTTAAACTCATTCCCTAATCTTATCAACACCAAAATATATACTTGGCCCTTTATTATGTAGCTCTCTAATAATATTTTCCCTCATGGATCCTTTTGGTATACACATTTCATGGTTTTTAAATAAAAATCCCTCTTGTGGTCTAAATATGGAGTTCTATCACAACTCCATGGGTCCTTACTTTCCTTCCATGCTTCAACAAAATCCAAGTTTTCTTCGTATAGATTTTCAAGTGTAATTCTTGAAAAGTTGTAATTTCATTTCAGAGCTCTTTCCATGTTTGATTATTCTCTTCAATCCATGAAGAAGATTCATTACTCATGGGCTCAATTTATATTAGTTGAAGTCTAAAGCCAAGCTCCATAAAACATTTTAAGTTTTGGAATTCCCGATCCGTTCTTCTTTTGGGGTTTCTCTTCTTCTTCTGGGATAGCTCCATCCCTTAAATGATGTCATGGGCGAGAACGTTCCTTAAATGATGCGGGCTAGAGAAAGATATGGTTACCACGATGATTACGTGAAAGGTTCGATGTGGAACCTTCCCTAAAAACTTCCCTTATGAGCGCATGGGAGGTGAGCGATTGTACTATCCCATGCACCTGGCCAAGGAAAACCCTTTTTTATCTGACTACATAAACTTCATAAAAGATTACATTTGGACAAGCTGCCTTTTCAGAGCTCTTTTCAGAAACTTTATAACGATTACAAACATAACGTGTTATCTAAACAAGCTGTATTTTCAAAGCTCCTTCCATGTATGACTAATTGCTTCAATCCAAGAAGAAGATTGATTCCTCGTGGGCTCAATTTGTTCAGTGCGTGGTTACAGAATACAATACGGTGATGAACCTTGGCTCAAACAACTTCTTCTGCTGACTTCATAGACAAAGAGCTTGTTCTCAGACTTATTCAACTCCTCAGTTGTTGCTATTGTTCTTCTTCACGACTTTATTCTCTATGCTTCTTCTCTGTATCTATTCTACATCATCTCAACTAACTAAAGACTCATACTTATATGAGCTACCACTGAAACTTCCTACAGAAGTAAGACTGACTCAACATTAAAGAGGACCACTAATATGACTGACTCTTCGACTACATAACTGAACTAGAGAAGATAAAGATCAACTTTATTTATAACTCCCTTTCTTGACAACTGACTTAGACTCATTTTGAGTAAATGTGCAACTTTTCACTTGCAGACTGTCAGACAGACTAACTAACTAACAATTCAACTGACTGGCAAAACTACTGACAAATTAACTAACAGGCAAATTGGCAGAGACGTGAATATCTCACCGACTTGTAATTACTATTTCCAAAACTCTCTCTTAATTATAAGTAGGTGGGATTACAAAACAAAATTACATCAAAAATTGAGTTTACAATTTTATTCTCATTCATCTGTTACTACGCAGACTCTCAGACTACTGTGAAGATGTAGAAATGCATCTCTCGCTAAAGTCTTTGTGAAAATGTCTGCAACTTGTTCTTTTGCCTGCAAAACTCTAAACATATCTCTTTGTTATTCACCAATTCTCTGATGAAATGATACCTTGTATCAATGTGCTTGGTTTTCTTGTGAAACACATGATTCTTTGATAACATGACAAATGAATTGTTGTCACAGAATACTGTTGTTGGTTCCTGTCATTCCTACAACAAATCTTTTAACATTCTTCTCATCCAAATTGCTTGACAAGTTGTTCTTGTAGTTGTGACGTACTGCGGTTCTGCTGAATAAAGAGTCACTATGAGATGTTTCATTGATACCCATGATACCATACCTATTCCAAAATGAAATGTGTACCTATAGGTACTTTTCCTATCATCTATGCTTCCAACAGAATCACTATCAGTGTATCCAATCAGTTTGAAATCTTCTGAAGTGGAGTATTTAATGCCAAAATCTTTTGTTCCATTCACATATCTCAGGATTCTCTTTCGTGCCTTCTAATGTGATTCTTTTGGAGTTTCCATGAACCTTGAAATTAGGCTCACTCCATACATAATATCAGGTCTTGTCGATGTTATATATATAAGACTCCCTACCAGTCAACAATGTGGGATCCACCTTGGACCCTTTATCTTCCTTGCTTAACTTCAATCCTGTTATGACAAGTGTTGGGACTGCTTTTGAATTTATCATATTGAATCTTTTCAAAATTTCATGCTCAATACTTGGATTTTGAGATAAATATACCAGTTTTGGACCGGTGAACTTCTATTCCCAAAAAATATCTCATTAGCCCCAAATCAGTCATTTCAAATTCATCTGTCACGACTGAATTGAATTCTTCAATACCAAAATTACCTATAAATATCAAACCATCCACATATAAGCAAACAATTAACATGTTACCTTGCTGATTTGTCTTGATGTACAATTTTGGTTCACTTTCATTTCTTTGAAATCCATTCTGTGTGAGATGGGAATCTATCCGACTGTACCAAGCTCTGGGTGGTTTCTTTAATCCTTACAGTGCTTTCATCAATCTGTACACCTTGTCTTCTTGTCCTGGAAACTCATAACCTTGTGGTTGTTCCACATATACTTCTTATTCTAGGTTTCCGTTCAAAAATTTTAACTTTGCAGCCATCTGATAAACTGACCATTTGTACTGCACAACAATGGCTAGCACAATTATGACTGTGTCCATGCGTGCAACTAGTTAAAATGTTTCATTGAAATAAATTCCAAGTTGTTGTGTAAAACCTCTTACAACTAACCTTGCCTTGTGTTTTTGCACATTTCCTTCTGCATCTTGCTTGGTTTTATAAATCCATTTCACACTAATCACATCCTTATCTTCGGGTACATCTACCAATTTCCATGTATGATTGTTCTCTATGCATATCATTTCCTCATCCATGGCTTGTGCCCAGACATCATCTTTGACATCTTCTTCAAAAGTTAATGGATCATGTATTTGTGAAAATAGAGAAAAAAATGAAAATAAATTTGATGTGTCCTCATTATAGATGTTGTGCAAACTTCTTGTCTTTCTTGGTAATAGACTTGCTAATGTTGGATCTAGAGATGTAGAACTACTTGGACTGCTTGTTGGTGTTTGTTGTGCTCTAGGTGTAGATTGTGCACCTGTTGTTCTTACTGGAGTATTATGCGTTGTGCTTTGTGTCGTAGTGCCAGGTGTAGAAGGAATTGCGCACTAATTTGTACATGGTGTTTGAACCATTTTATCTTCTGTTTCGTCATGCTCCATTGCATCAATAATTTTGACTGTCTTTGCTATGCTTCCATCCCATGATTCATTATCCACGAACTGAACATCGCGGCTAATTATGACTTTGCTTGTGACAGGGTCATACATCTTGTATCCTTTTGTTTCTTCAGAATACCCAACAAATATACATTTTCGTACTTTGTTGTCCAACTTCTTTATCATCTCATCTGGAACATGTGCGTATGCGACACAACCAAAAAAAATTAAGTGCACCACATTATGCTTTAATCATGTCCAGGATTCTTGAGGAACGCTATTTTTCACACTCTTTATTGGACATCTGTTCAATATGTATACTGCAGTTTCTACTGCCTCAACCCAATGCTCATTTGACAAATGTTTGGCTACCAACATACTGTACGCCATCTCCATGATGGTTTTGTTCTTTCTTTCTATGACACCATTCTGTTGTGGTGTATATCGTTGGGTAAATTGCTTGTAGATTCCATGAACTTTACAAAAGTTCTGAAATTCTCTTGAAATGTATTATCCTCCTCTGTCAATTCTTAGATATTTGATGTAATAACCACTTTTATTCTCCACAAGTGATTTAAAATGTTGAAAACAACCCAATGCGTCATATTTATGCTTTATGAAATAAATCCATGTATTTCTTGAGAAATCATCAATGAATGTCAGAAAATATGTACTGTCTCATATAGATGGAGTTTGCATTGGTCCACAAATGTCTGAGTGTACAATTTCGAGTGGATTTTTTGCTCTGTAAGACTTGCCAATTGGAAATTATTCTTTGTGTTGCTTGCCAAATATGCATCCTTCACATATCTTTTCTGGTTTTTCAATCAATGACAAACCTTTTACTATATCCTTTGTGTGTAGCATCTTTAGACCTCCAAAGTTCAAATTTCCAAACCTGAAATGCCATAACAAAGAATCATCCTGTACTTCATATTAGAATGTTGCTGGCATTTGTGCGCCATTTTCTCCTTTCTTTATACTGCGCACACTATTTTCTTCATTGGAACTGTGTGCACTTTCTGTTGTGAATGCAGTGTCTAACTGTGCATATTTTTCTTTACCAATAGCTTGTGTTGTATTTTTCTTTTTGGTTGGCTTCAATGTCAATTGGAACATTCTGTTACTTGTCATATGGATTCTTGCAATAAGTTGATTACTTGGGCATTTATCCATGATCACACAATGATTATCTTCCATATAGATCTTTCTATATCCTTTTTGTAACAACTATCCTGTGCTCATCAAAGTATGCTTCAGACCAGAAACATAATATACATCAAACATAACTTTCTCTTCTCCTTGCTTGGTTAAAATGTTTATACTTCCTTTTCCTAAGACAGTGACTTGGATATCTGTTCCAAGTGTAACTGTGGTTTGGACCGACTCATCCAAACTAGAAAAAAATTCTATGTTTTCTGTCATGTGGTTACTGGAGCCTGAATCTAAATACCATATGTAACAAGGACTTGCTTGAACAACATTGCATTCAACTGGGGATACTATAGGCATTGCTACAACGCGCGATATAAACATAGAGTAAGTTTGGTTATTAGCATTGTTTGACTGAACTTGACCTTGCTTGTTCTGATTATATTGTCTCTTTCTGCACTCATATGCATAATGTCCTTACTTTTTACAGTAATGGCACTGAATATTTGATTTGTTAGTTCTCTCACCACTTGGCTGACTAGTATTTGGGTTTTGGCCACTTCCACTAGTATTTCCAGGACTGCTACTGTGTCCACCTCTGACATAATTTCTTCCTCTGCATCTGGAGTTAGCTCTCCCCATTCCTCTTCCACGGCTTATAGATGACTGCGCGGAAAATGCATTCTCTAATGGCATACTTGACCTGTTTAATTTGTGTTCATGATTAATAAGGGAATCTTGAAGTTCATCTAGACTAAACTGACTCAAGTCTTTGTTCTCTTCTAGAGTTACAACTAGGGTATCAAATTTAGGAGGAAGACTCCTATGTACCTTCTCAACAACTTTTATGTCTTCTATGGTTTCACCATGAGACTTAATCTGAATTATCATGCCAATGACACGGGTATAAATAATCTATTGTATCTGTATCTTTCATTGACAGAGTTTCAAAATCTCTTTTAAGAATTCGTAGTTTTGAAGTGTTTACTTTGTCCATACCTTGATAAGAGATTTGTAATCTGTCTCATGCCTTCTTGGCTTGCTTTGTTGATGCAACTCTTGGGAGTATGCTCTCAAGCATGGCTTGATGTATGTAAAACAACGTCTTTCCATCTTTCTTTCTTTGATCTTTCAAGACATCCTTCTCAGTTCGTGTGAGGACATTGTATGTTGTCTAATATGTTGGTTCCAAATAACCATTTTCAACTATCTCCCATACATGCTGACCTCAAAACAATGCCTTCATGGTCAAGGACCACATCTCATAATTCTTGCATGTAAAAGTGGGAGGTTGCAGATTTGAACTAGAATCCATATTTTACTTTACAACCGAGTTTCTTCTTTGATAAACTTGTTTAGATAGAACCATCTCTTGATCAACTTGCTCTGATACCAGATCTCGGATCCGAAAACAACGCGCTAGGGAATATGTGTGCAGTGCAGTGGAAAAATACTGCGTTCCACAAACTTGGTCATTGAACTCTCAGGACTTATCGCACAATTCATAGACTGCATGATTTACTTCACACTGTGATAAAACTTTTAATGAACAATTTACGGATGTAGAATAACAAAGTGCTATGCTTAACACATAAACTCAGAAATACACATGAAATTTGACAACACACCAAGTACTTGATATTAATAACTTCGACGTGTTGCGCGTGGTTACAAAATACAATACTGTGATGAGCCTTGTCTAAAACAACTTCTTTTGCTGACTTCATAGACACAGAGCTTGTGCTCAGAGTTCTTCAACTCCTCAGTTGTTGTTGTTCTTCTTCTTCACGACTTTGTTCTCTCTGCTTCTTCTCTACATCTATTCTGCATCATCTCAACTAACTAAAGACTTGGACTTATATGAGCTACGACTGAGACTTCCTGCAAAAGTAAGATTGACTCAACATTAAAGATGACTATTAATACGACTAACTCTTCAACTACTTAACTGAACTCAAGAAGATAAAGATCGGCTCTATTTATAACTTAGAATGAGTTTGATTAAACGTGCGACTTTTCACTTGCATACTGTCAAACTGACTCATTGAAAAATGTGGTTGACTGACAAAACTATTGACAAATTAACTGACAAACAAATCTGCGGAGACGTGCATATCTCATCAACTTGTAATTATTATTTCTAGTAGAATCTACTGTGGAGCGAGAGCGAGAAGAGCCCAGTCATGAGGGCAGTGTCTCTATGTGTCAATGTCCCCGAGGAGAATGGTTCGATTACCAAGTGCTCTTCACCTCCACTAAGGAGGAAACGTCCGCGAAGGTTGGATATTCTGATCTAGTTTCCAGGCCTAAATGGGTTGTTCTCAGCAGTGGAGCAGGCGATGGAGGTCAATGTGGAGGGTTTTCATTATGTGGTTTCAAGCAAAAAGGGTCAGCGAGAATTCATGGACACCTATAAGGCCATTGTCAATGTTCATGGTGATTCCAAACAAGCCTTCTTCGACGTCTTTGATGGTCATAGCGGTCGGAAAGCTTCATATTTCGCTGCCGAAAATATTGGGCAGAATATTGTGGATGCTATGCTAGGCATGGGAGATGAAACATAGAACATTCTCGAACAGGTTGTTAGAGCTGGGAATTAAAAAATAGATGCAGAGTTTTTGAAGCAGGAGGTTGGCGGCAATACTGCTTGTGTAACTGCTCTGATTATAGATGGTAACTTAGTGGCTTCCAATGTTGGGGATTGTCAGAACAATTATTAGCAAAAACGGACCTTCTGAAGCCCTTACATGTGATCATCGAGCTGAAAGGGAGGACGAGCGACAACAGATAGAGAATTTGGGTGGAATTGTGGACCTTCGCCATGGGGTTTGGCGTGTTCAAGGGTCTCTAGCTGTATCTAGGGCAATAGGTGACTCGCACATGAAAGAATGGATAACAGCTGAACCAGAGAATAGAAAGATTGAAATAACATCTGATTGCGAGTTTTTTCATTTTGGCATCAGATGGGTTGTGGGATATAGTTAGTAATCAAGAAGCAGTGGATATTGCGAGACCTTTCTGCATCGAGAAGCTGCCTAATTTGACACCATTAGGAGGTGGCCCTATAGCTGCTTGCAAAAAGCTTGTAGAGGTAGCAGTAACTAGAAATTCACAAGATGATATTACTGTGATGATAGTACAACTCAGACATTTTTGCAATAAATAGAATTAGTCGGGATGAGGTGAGGGATGACTGACATCAAAAAAAGCCTCTAATAAAAACGATCTGACCAAACATGAGAGTTGGACTTTAAAACGACTCCATCCTATATAGTAATCATCAGTTAGTGGGAAGCATGAATCCTCCCTTCATCATCAGATAGTCGGAAGCATGAATTCTCCATTCTTTTATGTAAGATGGGAAACACTGATATTCATTTTTGTACGGTACCACAACTTAATCGGTCCAATGATTCTTTTTCACAATTCTTATTTGATTCAATTTCAATTATCATACCTGAATTGCCACTGCATTATTTGATATATACTTTAACCTCATATATACTTATAAGACCAAGCTATATGCAGTTGATGTTCACAAGATTATAAAATCTGCCTCATATTCCAGGATTTGATGGTTTAAAGAAAGAAGCAGTGGAACTATTGGTTAGTCCCTAAAATGGAGGAACAGAGAGAATTATTATAAATGTAAATCTGATTCGCAATTTGACAGTGCTAATTCAACATATCCCGGAAGGGAATGTCAAGAAAACAACCTTTCATGCTTCAAACTTTAAAGGAGGAAGCAACGAATCTATTTGTTGGTCTGTAAATGAAGGAAAGTTATGCTTCAAACTTTAAAGGAGGAAGCAGCGAAACTATTTGTTGGTTGGTAAATGGAGGAAAGTTATGACTGGCATAATTGTAATAGGGTAAAACTCATTCACAATTTGACAGGGAACTTTATTGAAAAATCGTAATGTTAGAGGAATTTGGAAGAATATGATAATGTATAATTGCGAAGAACATGCTTAAAAATATTATTAAAATTTGTTAGTGATTAATAAAAATATAATTAATACAATTATGTAAAAATGATTTGATACATATTGATAAACATTATTACAAAATATATATTAATTGAAAATAAAAATATAATTATAATTTGTGATGTATTATTTTATGTCTTTAATAAATTTCTATTTGAAAAATTATAACAGTTGTGTTTATTGTGTGGTATTTTGACGTCCCATATAAATAATATAGCGTTTATATAGCAACTTTATTGGTTTCTCCTTAAATATGACGATGGCATCGACATCAGTTAAGAAGGTTGAAACAAACTTTTAATTTCAAAAAGTCTAAACAACTTTCAATTTAAAATCTTAAACATTACTGAATGACCAAAAAGTTTAAATAAAGTTATTATAAAGCAGTGTTCAGTTTTTTAATTATTATAGTATTAAAATGTTGGATCATGAATTATTGCAATGAGTTTATGGTTGACTTGGTATTAGTTTTATAGGGTCATCTAAACTTTTACTTTTTGGTATGTAGAAATTTTATGATATAAATTTGGGTGAAATCACAATTTTTTGTTATTTAAATTGTATTTCTGAATATATAAATGGGTTTAGTATGGATTATTTAAACTTAATCACTGAAATATGCATTTAACGAGCATTTTCAACCAATTTTTTTCCCATGCCAAAAAGTAGAACATTTAGACAACGCCTAATAAATATGAGATGAACAGATTTGCAATAGGACTTCAGAGCACTGTACTGTAAAAGTTCTACAATTTGACTCTTTTCAGGGGATATTTTCTTTAAATTACTTTTCCCTAAAATTAGGCAAGAAATTATTGGATCTGCATACTTGAGTGGCTAAATCTATGTAATAGTAGTGAAATCGAATAAATTGTGATTTTGTCTAAATTTATACTTAGAAATAATGGAGATTAGTTGTCTAAAACTAATAATGATTCCAACCGTCTATATATTTTACTCCTCTTGATTTAATAAAATATGTAGCGTGGTTTTGCTCTTATGGCCTGCAGGTGCCCTCACCTAAGAGAAGTCGGTTCTATTTCATTCTTCCTATTTCAAGTTGGTATTAGAGCGTGTAGCGCTCCTCTCGTCCAAAGGCCGAGAGATTTTATCTCTGTGCATGCAGTGTATGTGCAGTGTATCTTTGTGTATCTGCTGTTGGGATCGTTGTTGGAAATTACTCAGATTGTTGCATTCAAATATTGTGAGAGCATATCGTTGTTTATGAGAGTCGCTGGGAGATTGTGAGGGCAGATCACTGCTTCTTCAGATCACTGTTGGAAATCACTCAGATCGCTGGTCTGTCCGGGGTCGCTGGGATTGCTGCAAAAATACAAATAATTCTAATCTGTCTGGGATCGTTGGGATCGTTGCTCTAGATATCACTGTTGGGATCGCTGGGATGAAATAAAATCGCTGCACCCTGGCAAGAACACTATTGGATGTAACGCGACCATCGTGAGGTTTGTTGTTGCGTTCATCAATTGCGTTGGAGTTTCCACCGTTACATTCTTCCCAACGAAAGCCATTTTTTTTTTGCTGCTTGAATTCTGTGAGAGGCGAATTTCTTATAAAAAGGGGTTGAAAGTATATGTTGGGCACACTCTGTAGCGTTTGGGCCAATATCCCTGCAGTGGTAACACATTTCCAAACTATTGTTGCAGAATTTGATCTGCATTGAGCCCTATATAGGTGATGTCTCTGGAGAATTTGACTGGAATTAGAGCCTTCCCTTATTTAATTTTTTGTACACAGTATCATCTCAAAATTGTCATAGATTAGAGGAAAATGGTGGTTAAATTAGACGATTCTTGTAAATTTGTCCATTTTCATCATATTTAAATGAGTGGGCAAGAAATAAATTCATAGATTCTTGTTCATAGAACAGAGTCATTGGTGTTTTTTGTTGTCGATGCTTTCGTCTTGGGTTTGAGAGGCCGCACCATTTTCTGTGCTAGTTTCCATTCTTGGCTCATGATCACTGTTTTGAATTTGCTATGAGTTTGTTGCCTTAAGGAGTTTGCAAGGATGGTGAATCCACTTGTTGAAATTTATCTTAGTGAAGCCAATAAATTGGATGGCTCGAATTTTTTCAATTGGAAATTCAAAATGCAAGCCTTGATGGAAGGTTATGGTGTATGGACGATTGCGAAAGGAGATGAAGCATGACCCAAAGCGGCTGCATGTGTGACAACATCAACAATCCAAGATTGGGATAAGCGGAAAAATAAAGAAGGTATTATTACGAATGTCTTTGAAAGATAATGCAATTCCTCACATTAGAGATGTTAATACTTCTAAAGAAACCTCGAAAGAACTTAAAGATTTGTATGAAACTAATAATACAAATCGTATTATTTATCTGAAAAGTAAATTGCTAAGAGATGTTAATACTTCTAAACAAACCTCGAAAGAACTTAAAGATTTGTATGAAACTAATAATACAAATCGTATTATTTATCTGAAAAGTAAATTGCTAAGTATTAAAATGGATAGTATGAAACTAATAATACAAATCGTATTATTTATCTGAAAAGTAAATTGCTAAGTATTAAAATGGATATAAATGAGTCTGTTAGTACTTTTCTTGGGAGAATTAAAGACATGAAAGATAAATGGGGAGATATTGGAGAAAAAGTGTCAAACATTGATCTTGTCACAATTTCCCTAAATGGAATGCTAGAGGACTATCCAATGTTTATAGCAACCCTTGCAGCGAGAGAGAAAGCTCCTACCTTTGAGGAATTGACAGGTATATCTCTGCAAGAAGAAGAGAGACACATGAATTTGAAGTCGAATTTGAAGCCTCATAATTCATAATTAGCACTATGGACAAAGAAGAGATTGTTGGACACACCTACCACACTTAGAAGGGGGGGAGGGTGAATGAGTGTGGGGATCTTTTTCCCAAAACATCCCTCTTACACAAAAACTCCTTAGTTAACATTCAACATTTGCTCATTACTCATTGCTGTCATTTATAATTAGTTAGATGTGAATACATATCAACAACATATATCAACTACATATCATCAACAATTCATCTCCACAAGGAACACAAAGAACAAAAGATGTATGTAAAAGTTTTCTTTTTATTATGAACTTCAATCCGGGGGTTTTTCAGGAACAACTGAATAGAGTACAACTCTACAAGAGCACCAGCTCTATATGCAAGACTCAACTTACATTCTCAGCACCAACTGAGATGAGGCAAAAATCCTCAACATATATCAATCTGTCAACATAAACAAGTGCATCAACCATGCACCAACCTGTCCCAAACAACCTGTAATCAACTTGTACCATAAACAAGTGCATCCAACCATGTACCAAGTATATACCAATCATGTGTCAAATAATCATCAACAATCACTCATCAATATGTATCAACATAATCAACTATACACCTCATGTATGTGCCAACTCATCAACTACTTGTCTGAACCATGACTAGTTTTGGATTAGTCAACAACCCCAACTTGAAATAATCATAGCTTTGTACCTGTAATGAATAAAGATATGAAACTGATACACAATGTTCTTCAGTGTGTTTTATGCAATTCCTCTAGGTGGCACTACTTGGAACCTCTCAGAAAAGGAATTATAGCAAAAATGACATACCTTGCAGAATTCTGGCTTATTCTAGAGAGCGACATTGTAGAGTGTGGCCTGCATAAAATATTAATTGAATTAATCTGACACCGTTACAAAACAAACGAAAGCCTGTACTCTAACCAACACATTTTGTCTCACTAAATTTGTATCTGTTATGAAGAAGTTATGACGTTTTTACTTGAAACACTTGTTTTTGACTAGTTTTAGGACTAGCCACGAACCCTATTTTCCATGGAGTGTAAATCCCAAAATACAACGACCCACAAGCTAAATTTTTTACCACGGATACTTGGGTATGTTTTCTTAATGGCAGAGCAATTTCACAGTCTAAATCATTATAGAAAAAATTTTATAGCGAAAATGGTGAGATGACCTGTAAATAACACACCTTAGAAAGCACCATCAAAAGAATTTATCCTTCCTTGCATTTCGACCTTCTTTTCTTCACCTTTCCTCAGAATTTCGGCTTAGATATCCTTAGTTACCTCAGACACATATAGATATTCAATATTCTCAAGTGTGATTAAAATGAGAGAGCATTGCCTCTTGTTTATACTCTCAAAGTAGCTTCCTTGAAAACATCTTCTAGGTTACTTGGCCCCACTTTCCTTATTTTAGGGTTAAACCACTTCTAATTTCTCCATTAAATTTATTATTTAAATAATATATTTTGTATTCACTTTGAATTATAGTACACTCATCACTTGACTTTATTGTGTACCTTTTAAAAACCCTTAAACCACTTTGACTACTTTGACCTTTTGGGGCTTCTAGATGACATGTGAGGGTCCTCCAACTTCGTAAGGCCATAACTCTCAAACTGTGAGGAGTTATGTGGCGTTTTACATACCACCAGAAATGGCATGAAATGTATTATCCATATAGAATAGTATTGTCTGAAAATATATCATAACTCATACCATTACCCATCAAACAAACTTGGGTCCATTACCCGAACCTGGGGTCTCCAACTTCTCATGGACATAACTCTCTAACCATGAGGATTTATGTGACATTCTACATACCACCGAAAATGGAATGACAAGCACTATACATCTAGTATAGTTTCCCTGAAAAATTCAATGTCCTTCATCTCATTATTCCACATACAAGCATGGGTCCTCCAACCATTCTTCTAGGATAACTCAATCCACAAAGCATCTTCGTGTGAGGGCTTTCACCATAAGGGGACCACTTTGGAGTTCATTTATTTGTGCACCTTATCAATCATGATAAGACAATAATGAGAGCATGGGTCCTCCAACCATTCTTCTAGAATAACTCAATCCACAAAGCGTCTTCCCATGAGGGCTTTTAGCATAAGGGGACCACTTTGGAGTTCATCCATTTGTGTACCTTATCAATCATGATAAGACAATAATGAGTCATCTGTACATTTTTCCAACAATGCATCATATACCAATGAAACCACATCGATCCATCTTCATCATGTATCAATGACAACTCATTGATCCATCTTCATCATATCAATGACAACTCATTGATCCATCTTCATCTATGCATTCTCATCAAGGACAATACATATTATATTACATCAATCATCAATCAATCAATCCTTTGAAATCAATCAATCACTTGACATCAATCAATGACATCAATCAATTAAACCATTGGCATCATCAATCAAACCATTGGCATGAATGACAACATGATCCAACAATCTCCCCCTTTGGCATTTATGGCAATACCAACATTGATGTCAACACCAATTACCAATTATTGATGTCAACATGTAGATAATTCATGTTCTACATCAATAGTCAATGTGACTATCTCTCCCCATCAATAAACATCAATCACATCAATGTGATTAACTCTCCCCCTTTGACATCAATGGCAAAGGGCCATTCTCATCTTGGGGCTGCCCCCCTTGCTTGAACTCTCCTTGGGGCTGCTCCTCCTGTCTTAATGCATTTGATCTTGCTATGAATAATCTCTCCCCCTCTGAACAAGGGATATCACTATGTTGTAATGTTGAATATACATCGAACATACTCCCCCTGTGACCATTGTTCCCCCTGAAATTATGCTCCTATGCTCTTTCTTCAAGTATAGGGCTCCTTCTAGGTATGCATCTGATAAATTTCTCCTCCTAGAATCATGGGAAGAATAATGAATCCCCCTATGGGTATGTCTCCCCTATCTTTTCTGCAAGATGAACATTGTGCTACCATATAACGATCCTTGGACCTGTTCATGCATCAAACTCATGCCATACCAAGCATCATGAAGCAAAACATATGTCAACGATGAAATAAAGAATCATGAGAAAAATATAAACCAAGTACATCCTGTACAAAATTTGTGCTCATCATGCACAATACCTATGTACATCAACCATGTACATCAACATCATGTAATGTGCCAAAAGATATCATCCATGGAATGTATCAATCATATGCCTGTATCAACATGTCAACATGTGCATCTACCAATATGCCAACCATGTGCATCTACCAACATGCCAAACAATGTATCATATCACTCGTGATATGTCTCCATCATGAAACCAGTGCCACAATCATTTATCTCAAACAAATACCAATTGTTGTGCTAATCAAGTAGTACCAATTGTGTAGTATCATCAAGCATATGCCATCTATGAGTGTACCAAACATGTACATTACCATGCACCAATACCACAAAATAATGAATCCCATATACGTATGCCAAATCCTCCATAAAACATGTGTCAATCAAACTACTAGTAGGTGCCTCTTCCAATGTGCTAGAAAAGTACCAATCATGCATCAACTATAGATCAACAATGATGTACAACATGATCACCTCATCAACTCACCAACAATATGTACCAATATGTAGCCCAATCCACATGAAAAATGCATGCACCATGATATCAACATATGCTTCCAATAATACATCATAAGATATATCAATGAAACTCAAATATGTACCATCCATGTACACCACCATCAACATCACAAAATGATTAATCCCAGCAGATCAACATCAATCCATACTCTTGGGTTAGTTCCATGCACCCAATATTTATTTTTATTATACCATTGTGTGATCTCACCATGAAAACCTGCAACAAACAGTGTCAGAACCTACAATAAACAATGTCAGACCCTGCAATACAGAGTTATACCATCACATCAAACTCCAAGCCATGTGCATTGCCTTTTTCCCAAGGCTTTATAACATATACACGGCCTGCTTCACAACAGAGCATGTGTGTACGCGACCTATTCAAGGTCAGCATGCGTATGCACGAGACTGTCACCACTGTCACCCGCGTGTGCCTCAGTAGATGACACTTTTGTACTTCCCTTCAGTCTTTCATTCTAATCTAGCTGCTCTGTCTTCTTCATCCACTTCTGTAGATGACCCTTCTCCTCAGAACTTGAGCTCTGAGCATCCATCTTTTCAAATATATCTCCCTTTCTTACTTCATTCCTTCTTCTAGCCATGTTATGTGAAGTCCTCATCATGGACTTTCTTCTTGTGTTCCAACACTCTTGGGATTTGTGGCCAAATCCACTACAACTGTAGCATCTCATAGAGTTACAGTGAACAACAATATGTCCTACTTGATCACATCTCCGACACCTTGTGGTGTTATATAATCTTCCATTATATCTCCTTTCATAAGATCTACAGTCAAAATCTTTGTGACCATATCCATTACATGAATAACAATGCCCATGAAAAATAATTTCATACCTTTTCTTTGGTGTCCCAAAAGTATCTTCTAGATTTCTTCCTTTCTTTGTTCTTTTGAAATCTTTTTTGTCTTGTGTAGATGGTTGTTTTGCAACATTGTCTTCCTTATTTGATGGAATTACCTCATGCTTCTTTGAAGTGCTTGCTTCAACATGTGTATCTTCTCCTTTGTATCCAAGACCTGATTTATCACATGGTGGTCTTCGACTTTCCAATATCTCATCCAAGATTCTTGAGTTATTCAAGAATTTGTTTGACTTCTCTACCTTCTTTCTAAGGTCAACAATTTCAGCTTCTAGCTTACAACATGACTCTTCCTTTTCATTTGTTTGAATCTTCAATAGTTCCTCTATTCTTTTGGCTTCTTCAATTGGGGTCTTGAGATGAATAGTGGCTTCAAAACTTTTGCTAATCTCATCATCTATATTCATGTCTTCTTTTCCATTCTTTAGTCTTGTGATCTCTTCTTCCTTTTCTTCTAATTTAGAACTCTGTTCTTGTTCTTTGAGCATTCCCTTTAACTTCAATATGTGCCTTTGACTCCTCTAAGAAAATTCTTAGTGTTATCTGAAAGATAGTTATAGTGTGTATAAAAATGATCACTCCTATACATGTATAAATCCTCTTCAATTTCCTTTTGAAGTTCTAATAGATTTTCTTCTATTCTTTCCATGGGATAACTATCATCAAACTTTACACAAACTGTTTCTAGATCATTTTCTTCACTTGATAAAAATTCAACATCATCACACTTTGAATTATTGCAATCAAGAGTCTTGGGATATTCTTTACCTTCAATATCTTCCTTCTTGCCAACACCATCACATGATTTTTTGCCTTCATTTGAAATGTCTTCAAGATCTTCCTTTGTGCTATCATTACTTGATTCTTTATCTTCA
>ML786751.1:260003-286552 GCA_009831015.1 Picea engelmannii | reverse complement strand
AATAGTATTGTCTGAAAATATATCATAACTCATACCATTACCCATCAAACAAACTTGGGTCCATTACCCAAACCTGGGGTCTCCAACTTCTCATGGCCATAACTCTCTAACCGTGAGGAGTTATGTGACATTCTACATACCACTGGAAATGGAATGAAAAGAACTATACATGTAGTATAGTTTCCCTGGAAAATTCAATGTCCTTCATCTCATTATTCCACATACAATCATGGCTTCTCCAACCATTCTTCTAGGATAACTCAATCCACAAAGCATCTTCCCATGAGGGATTTCACCATAAGGGGACCACTTTGGAGTTCATTTATTTGTGCACCTTATCAATCATGATAAGAAAATAATGAGAGCATGGGTCCTCCAACCATTCTTATAGAATAAATCAATCCTCAAAGTGTCTTCCCGTGAGGGCTTTCACCATAAGGGGACCACTTTGGAGTTCATCCATTTGTGCACCTTATCAATCATGATAAGACAATAATGACTCATCTATACATTTTTCCAACAATTCATCATATACCAATGAAACCACATCTATCCATATTCATCATGTATCAATGAAAACTCATTGATCCATCTTCATCATATCAATGACAACTCATTGATCCATCTTTATCTATGCATTCTCATCAAGGACAATACATATTATATTACATTAATCATCAATCAATCAATCATTTGACATCAATCAATCAATTGAAATCAATCAATGAAATCAATCAATCAAACCATTGGCATCAATTACAACATGATCCAACAGAGATTACCTAAAGGGAAATCAAGACAAGGAGGCAGAGGAGGAAGTTTGTTTCAGAGGAAGTCATTTTCAAAGCCAAATCAAGGTCTTCCATCTAATAGAAATGAACCTAAGTAATTCTATTGTGGTAGGACTGGTCATCTTTCCAGAGAATGTTATAAGAAGAAAAATGATGAGGCTAGGCATAAAAATAGAAAACATTCAAGACATTTTGCAGAAGTAAACCCAAATTTTGATTCAAAAGATCTTTGATTCTTTGTGTCTAATGTTGCATTGTCTGTTGAAACTAATGATGTTGATTCATAGTTTGTTGATTCTGGAGTTTCAAGTCACATGACATGTAACAAGAATTGGTATATAAAATTTAAAGAAACACATAATGATGCTCATATTTATCTTGGAGATGATCATTCTCATCAAATCAAGAGATATGGAGATATTCCAGTAACACTTCCTAATGGTATTATCAGACACATTCAAAATGTTGTGTATGTCCCTGGGATAAATAAAAACTTGATTTATGTGTCCACAATTACAGATAAAAATTTCAAGGTCGAATTCTTCAAGACACATTGTATAGTGAAGGACTTGCAGGATCATTACAAAACAGTTGCCTCAGGATTCATAGTTGGAGGTCTATACAAACTTGATGTCACCAACAAAAATTATCAAGCATTGACTTTTGCAACTATGCCTACAGAAAATTTTTGGCACCAAAGTTATGGTCACATTAATTATCATGGTTTGTTGTTATTACAAAAACAAAGTATGGTTGAAGGACTCCCTATGTTGAAGAATGAGAATGCTGCTTGTGAAGGTTGTGCATTAGGAAAGATGCACAAATATCAATTCCCCTCTAATTTTGATAAGAGAAAGAAATATATATTAGAAATTATACATACTGATGTTTATGGACCAATGTAGACAAGGTCCTTAGGTGGTGCTTATTATTTTTTTCTATTTATTGATGACTGCACAAGATACACATGGGTTTATTTCCTTAGGAAAAAGAGTGATGTTTTTTAATACTCCAAGGAATATAAAAACATGGTGGAGAAGATAACAGGAAAGTCCATCAAAATCCTCTGCTCAGATCAAGGGGGAGAGTACAGATTAGGGAACTTCATCAAGTATTGCAAAGATCATGGAATAGTACATCAATATACAATACCTCACTCCACAACAAAACAAAGTTGCAGAAAGGAAAAGCAGAACTCTGGTGGAGTGTGCACGAAGTATGATGAAAGGTAAGAATCTCTCAAATGATTTTTGAGCTGACGCCATTAGCATTGATGTTTATTTAAAGAATATAATTCCAACAAGGTGTCTTGATCATAAAACTCATTTTGTAGCCTTGTATCATTCTAAACCAATAGTTAATAATTTGAGTTTATTTGGGTGTAAATATTTTGCACATATTCCAAAGGAAAACATGAATAATCTTGACGTTAAAGCTATCAAATGTATTTTTATAGGGTAATGTTCATAATTTAAAGCATATAAACTATTTAATCCATCTACTCACAAAGTGTTTGCAAGTAGAGATGTAATTTTCCATGAGCAGGAAGAAGGAAATAATGAAGACAACAGTCATGAAGGATGTCATGTACTTCTTGAAGATGAAGAGGTCAAAGAAGAGAATCACCATTAGGAAAAGGCACCTAGTGACATGAATACATCTAGCAGTGAAGAAGAATATTCACAAAACGGAGAAGAAGTCACCAGCCAATTGAGAAGATCTTCGTGACAGGTTCGTCCACCTGAAAAATATAAAGATTATGCCTTGATGAGTAGTATTTAAAATGTCATAGAACCCATGAGTTTTAATGAAGCTAATGAACATTAAGAGTGGAGAAAAGAAATGGAGGAAGAATATGACTCTATAATGAAAAATAAAACTTGGGAATTGACTGAATTTCCTAAAGATAAAAATCCCATAGGATGTAAATGGATATACAAACCTAAATTCAAAGGAGATGGTAGTATAGATAAATATAAATCCAGATTGGTGGGAAAAGGGTATTCATAGAAGGAGGGCATTGATTATGCATAAACATTTGCACTAGTAGATAAATTAAATACTATAAGATTGTTGATTGCATTAGCTATAAAGTACTATTGGAAGCTTCACCAATTAGATGTAAAATTTTCTTTTCTGAATGGTGAGTTAAAGGAGGAGGTTTACCTTACTCAACCAAAGGGGTTTGTGAAAAGTGGTCAGGAACATTTAGTGTGTAAATTAAAGAAAGCATTATATGGACTGAAACGGGCACCTAGGTCATGGTATGAGAAGATAGATTCCTTAGTTCTTCAACAGGGTTTTATGAGGAGCAAAAGTGATCCAAATCTGTATACCAAGTTTGATGAAAAGGGGCATGTTGTATTGATTTCCTTATATGTTGATGATTTAATTATTACAGGAAATTCAGAAAAAAATGATTAGTGGAATTAAGAAGTAGATGTCATAGGTATTTGAAATGAAAGATTTTGGTGAGTTACATTATTGCCTAGGTCTTGAAGTTTAGAGAAATGTTGGTCAAACCTTTGTGCCTCAAGGTAAATATGATAGAGAAGTAATTAAGAAGTTTAAAATGGATCAATGCAAAGTTTCTTATGTTCCAATGTAGTAGGACATGAAACTTTATTGTGATGATGGTTCAAAGGAGGTAAATGATAGAATGTATAGACAGATGGTGGGAAGCTTGAACTATCTCACTACAAATAGACCTGACATAGCATATTATGTTAGTGTGTTAAGTCAGTTTATGGAAAAACCTCTAGCAAGCCATTGGAATGCAGCGAAAGGGGTACTCAGGTATCTCAAGGGCACAATTGATTATGGCATTAAATATATTGATTCATTCGATGTTGAGCTGACAGGTTACTCAGATTCAGACTGTGTTGGCAATCTAGATGATTGGAGATCTACTACAGGTTTTTCCTTTGGCATTGGATCTGAGATTGTTTCATGGATCAGTAAGAAGCAACCTATTGTATCTCTGTCTTCCACTGCGCCAGGAGATAAAGCAATGTGTGCGGAAACTTGTGAAGTTGTTTGGTTGAGAAGACTACTTCAAGATGTTGGAGAATAACAAAGGAAAGATGAGATAATCAAATGTGATAACCAAAGCTCAATCAAGTTGGAAAATAATCCAATTTACCATTCAAGGACAAAGCATGTTGATACTCAGTTTCATTTTGTTCAAGAAAATATGTAGTCTAATGACATTGCTTTAATGTATTGTAATACTAATGAAAATGTTGTTGATATTTTCACCCTCTTGGGAAGATAAAATTTGAACTGTTTAGGGAGATGTTAGGTGTGGATGTCAATCCTTTCTCCATTAAAGGGGATGCTTAGAAATAATGAAGATTATTTGTCTAAAACGAATAATGGTTCCAACCATCTAATGGTTCTAACCGTTTAAACTGAATATCATCATATATATTGTACTCCTCTTGATTTAATAAAATGTGTAGTGTCTCTTTTCTCTGATGGCTTCCAGGTGTCGCCTCACCTGACAGAAGCTAGTTCTATTTCATTCTTCCTATTTCAAGTTTTGTTTCACCAAATTTCCGCAAAAATGACCAAAATGTAAAAAGTTTAGACAACTCCATATTTATAATATATAGTTGATTGAGACATAAACATGTTAAACCAACTCAAACATAATAAATTTTAGATAATGTATGATATTAATATATAACAAAGTGCAATCTTACAAAGTATATTTGTAAGTGACGACAATTTTCATTCTTAATGACCATTATATAATGGATAGACGATAAGTTAGTCTAAGTTAAATATGAGAAAAAATCTTGCAATGTTTTTCTTGGCTTGGCCACCAGTGTGTAATAGTATGCATAGCTATAGGTTTCATTAGGTTGTCCAAGGACGGGTGTAAGGTGAAGGTAGTGATCCTCTTGTGTGTCTACAAAAACATGTTTTTGAAATTCTTCTGATGTTAACTCTTCTTCCAATAATATAGGGATTCATTTCCAAGGATTTATGGAAACAAAATATCAACAGGAGTTACGAAAACAAAATGTCAATGTTGTTGTGACTTCAATCCAAGAAGTCGTGAATACTTGCTCCATAAAAAATTTCATCAATAATAAGATACACTACCTTGTATCCTAGGTGAGCTAAAACGTTTATGTCGTCTTGGAAACAATACACCGAGGCAAGCAAGAAACAGTACACTGAGGCAAGCAACACGTACTCGTGCCTGTCCAATGTTGAATATTCCATGAACTTTACTATGTTTCACAATGCAAAGATTAGTTATAAATTCTGCTAAAAAGATGCAATAACTTTTAGATTTGTAATATGATGTTAAATTGTTTCCATTGATATATTTACATAAATATGCTACACATTTCCATCCACATACATCTGCAATATTCTTACTTTGTTACATTATCATAACTTCAACATGAAGCTAGAATTTGGAAGAAAACCACAGGTGAAAAATCATACTTAAAATATTTTCCACTCTCTCATGGAAATCTTTTGTCCTAAGTGTGTATATATAGATTCTGTATATACAGTGGAAAATATGGAGGATAACTTAGAAAACCCAAAGCACCTGCAAGACTATAATGAGTACATCACACAAGGAAAAGAACAAATGCACAACTAGGCTATATGATAGTCTCATTTGAATATATGCACCATCATCCTCCCTTGGAAACTTAGATTCCATGCACAAGCTTTAAAACTACCTCATGAAACAAGAAATACAATACTAAATAAAATTGTTTATAATATGACTACATATGCATTTGTAGGATTGAATGTCATTTTCCTCATTTTTATACTCCAACCTTATGAACATATCATTGTGATCCAAAATAGATCCAAACCAATAAATGTGTAAGACTAAACATCTGGAATATTAAAGTGGAAATTCATGAAGGTCAACAAACTATGTAAGCAATTTAAATGTAAAACTTGGATAAGACAAAATGAGAGTGAGAAAGAAAAAATGAAAAGAAAAAGAAAAATAGGAGAGAAGGTCGAGGAATGGGAAATGAAGGGTCACAATTGTTTGAATTCCCTTCACCCCCCAACTTTCCCTATTTATTTCTTCACTCTCATTCTCAAGGTGTCCTCTCGGCCAAGGGGAGGAAGAACTAAGAGTAAGAATGAAATTGTAAGGAGAGATTTTCCAAAATGAGAAAGATTGAGCCCCCATTCACAACTTGTTTTCCCGATTGGGTTTCCACAATAAAGATCGTCAATTTATTGTGATCAATTGTTGTGTTTAATGCTATTTGTATTCATGTTAAATTAAATTACTTCCTAGTTATGTAATGGTGTGAATTGTGAGTGATCATCCTTTGTGTGCAAATGAAGAACTCCAACAACTATGGAATGTCCATCATCCAATTCTCTTTGAAGTCTAATATTGATGGATAATAAATTCACATGTTGCAAATATTCAGTAAGTTGCTAAATTTGTATTTGTATAGTTGTTAGTGTTTTTGTCTCCCCTAGAGGACATTCTTTCTCCTTGAGTCATTTTTCTCATCATCTAGGCCATTTTCTCTTTCCATGTTCTGAGTTTACATTCCCCTAGGAAAGTTCACATCCCCCTGGGCATTTTACTTCGTTCCTAGGTTAGTTCCCATCCCACTAGTATTTTTATTTTATACCTAGTTGTTTTCCCATTTCCCTGGGCATTTTATAACTATGTTTCACAATGCAAAGATTAGTTATAAATTCTGCTAAAAAGTTGCAATAACTTTTAGATTTGTAATATGATGTTTAAATTTTTCCATTGATATATTTACATAAATATACTACACATTTAATAAACTAATTCTCTATAACATTTGAGTACTAACTAAGGGCTAGCTTCATAGTTATTTAATGGAAATAATCTTGTGAGGGCTTTGAATGGGTAATTTATTTAGAGAGCTGTAAAATATCATAAACTTCCTCTTGTTTTTAATAATAAATATATGTGAACTTCATTTGTCAAATTTCATAAAGAAAGAACTATGTATACATGGAAGAAATTTGAGATTGGTATCTAGTGTTTGGATCAAATATTTTTTACCACAATCTCTACATTTCAACATTTCATATTATTTTATCAATATGAAAATGAAAAAAGCAAGTTAAGCATTCTAATCTACCATAAAATTATATAATGCTAATTATTTTTACGAGTTGACATTGTTGTTTTACCATCCACATACATCTGCAATATTCTTACTTTGTTACATTATCATAACTTAAACATGAAGATAAAATTTGGAAGAAAATCGCAGGTGAAAAATAATACTTAAAATATTTTCCACCCTCTCATGGCAATCTTTTGTCCTAAGTGTGTATATATAGATTCTATATATACAGTGGAAAATATGGAGGATAACCTAGAAAACCCAAAGCACCTGCAAGACTATAATGATTCCATTACACAAAGAAAAGAACAAATGCACAACTAGGCTATATGATAGTCTCATTTGAATATATGCACCATCATCCGCCCTTGGAAACTTAGATTCCATGCACAAGGTTTAAAACTGCCTCATGAAACAAGAAATACAATACTAAATAAAATTGTTTATAATATGACTACATATGCATTTGTAGGATTGAATTTCATTTTCCTCATTTTGATACTCCAACCTTATGAACATATCATTTTGATCCAAAATAGATCCAAACCAATGAATGGGTAAGACTCAACGTATGGAATATTAAAGTGGAAATTCATGAAGATCAACAAACTATTTAAGCAATTTAAATGTAGAACTTGGATAAGACAGAAACAAGAGTGAGAAAGAAAAAATGAAAAGAAAAAGAAAAATAGGAGAGAAAGCCTAGGAATGGGAAATGAAGGGTCACATTTGTTGAACTTCCCTTCACCCCCCAAATTTCCCTATTTCTTGCTTCACTCTCATTCTCAAGGTGTCTTTTGGCCAAGGGGAGGAAGCACTAAGAGTAGGAATGACATTGTAATGAGAGATTTTCCAAAATGAGAAATATTGAGCCCCCATTCACAACTTGTTTTCCTAGTTGGGTTTCCACAATAAAGCTTGTCAATTTATTGTGATTGATTGTTGTTTTTAATGCTATTTTTATTCATGTTAAAAAACATAACTTCCTAGTTATGTAATGACGTGCATTGTGAGCGATCATCCTTTTTGTGCAAATGAAGAACTACAACAACTTTGGAATGTCCATCATCCAATTCTCTTCGAAGTCTAATATTGATGGCTAGTAAAATTCATATGTTGAAAATATTAAGTTGCTAAATTTGTATTTTAATATTTGTTAGTGTTTTTCTCTCCCCTAGAGGAAATTATTTCTCCCCGAGTCATTTTTCTCATCATCTAGGCCATTTCATCTTTCCCTATGCCGAGTTTACATTCCCCTAGGAAAGTTCACATCCCCCTAGACATTTTACTTCGTTCCTAGGTTAGTTCCCATCCCACTGGGATTTTTATTTTATAACTAGTTGTTTTCCCATTTCCCTAGGAATTTTATCTTGTGCGTGGACTTTTTCACATACCCCTCGACATTTTATTTTATCCCTGTATGATTTCACTTTCCTTGGGTGATTTATTCCTTTCCTGAACGACTTCACATATCTCCTTGGGTGATTTTACATTGCTAATCGAATCCATTCTTTTGATGGTCATTTTCACTACTTTGTTGAGTCGTTTGCTGAGACGAATTTCATGGATACCTATAAGAAAAAAAAATCACATATTAGAAATCTCTTTTTCCGCAAGGATACATATGTAGGAGTTCTTCAAATATACAAGGTTGAGAGGGGTAGGAAATCTCATTATTGTTTTGATGATGCCTTTACAATTGTGGGAAAAATACCTTGGATCTGGGAACAAGGAAACTAAAACTATTAAGAGTGGAATATGTTGTAGAATAAAATATGGTTTTCTCTTTATTAATGGGAAATTATTAGGTGGACCACAAACGAAACTCTTTAAAAATTCCACATCTAAAATCAGCATTGAGAAGCTTGATATTTAATTGCAATTTCAAGAGTGGTTTCTTCTTCATTACTCAACTTATTGATTTGGTGATCCGGATTATGTTGAGAAAAAAACGAGACAAAAATATAAATACAAAAGACAAAACATAAATACAATGAAAATGTGACTTCTATTAATGAGTAAGAGGGAAAAACACTGTAGAACACAAAATGATACAATAGGGTATCTTATCTCTAAGAAGAAAGAGATGTTGGCTACACTTCATTCGCAACAAGGTTTACATCACACTCCATTGCATGCTTAAAGGGCCTCCTTCACCTCACTTATATATGAGAGAGTGAGAGGAGAACAATTCCCATGATGCATGTGGGATAAATTAATCTAAGTTTATAAATTTCCATAGCCATGTAAAACACTAGGACTTGTCCATCCTGGTACTACTCTAGCCCGAGAGCACTTAACTGTGGAATTCTAATGGGATCCAGTGCATTAATTCTATGATCTAGGAATGCACATAAGATCAGTACGTGATGTCTTTAATTAACAAATTAAGATGGCATTACATTCCATTCCCCATCAAAAAGGTGAATATCATGATTTATCAAAACCATAGGCTCAAAATGTTGATTCAATGGAAATGGTGGTTGGTCGCTAAGATCCACCTGGATCATTCCTCCCCCCTTAGGAAGAAATGGTTCCCATTGCGTTAAGTTACCTCAGGAGATGGGGAAACTTCTCCTAAATCTAAAACTTGGTGATTAACTTTCCTTGTTGAAGTAGATGTTTTTCTTGTACATTACCCATGGAAGGATGTCATTAACTTGTTGGAGGTGTTGGATACATTCAACAGATTTGGCTATACTATCTACCTTATTCTGAGTGTGGGAGGACTCTATCGGTGAATATGCAACAAGAAGAGCTATATCAATGGGGGCTAACATTTGGAACCCCAAACACACCTAAAACGAGTTGTGGCCAATAGAGTTATGCTAAACATGTGGAAGACTCTCATTCTCTTCGTGATCCTCTACATTCTCATCGACCTGCTTTTGCTAGATAGAAACATCTTGGGCCAAGGTTGTAGTGGTCGCAATGACCTCCTGTTCACTATCTTACTAGATCGTGAAGAGGGAAACTTTATGGTATGAGATATTACTTTTTGGAATTTTTTTTACGAGATCAATGAACTGGCAGTAGTTAGAGCTACCTTTGGTACCATGTAGAGATAACCTCCTAGAGTAACAATGAAACTGCAAGGTTGAGAATCATAGATAGCATGATGTTTCCACATATATGGTTATCCTAAAATAACATCACAAGCTTCAAGTGGGGAAACATCACACACTACCTCATCCTTGAAGGGCTTGATGACATAGGACAAGAGACAATGTTGGATGACATGGATGTTGTGTCTTTGGCTCAACCATATGATGGTGTATGGTTGGGGGTGTGGTATCATTGGAAACTTCAATCACTTGACAACCTCGAGTGATATTAGGTTCTTTTGACTCTTGCTGTCAACAATGAAATACAGTGGGGGCCCCTTTACCCACATATGTGAGTGGAAGAGGCACTCCCCCTCCTCAAGCTCCTCTGGTTCTTCTGTTTGTATTATTGTGGTTGCGATGGTAGCAATGGGTTCTGCATCGATGATCGGTTTCCATTTATTTTTCTTTGAATCAGAGTCCAAGTCAAGTTCTGATTCTTTTTCTTTGATCTCAACCACCAATGAATGTTTCTAGTGACATTCATTTGTGTTATGCTAGGGGTTGTTGTGGAACTCACACCACTTTCTAGTGTCTTTCTTAGACTTCCATTTACCCTTATTTGCCTACATCTTGGAATGGATTTCTTGAGGTTGGCCTTCCTTTCTCTGTCCTTTATTTTGTGATTTGGGGTTTCCTTTTCCATGATTATGTTGTGGCGTATTTTCAAACCTGAACCCCTGCTTACTCTATTGCTTGAATTTCTGCTCAATTTTCACTACATATCAATAAGAAACACCCAGTTAGGAGATGTCCAAGAAATCCATCTATGTTTGGATGTACCTATGAAAACCACTGCAATACTTCAAAACCAAGTGTCACTCGGAGTCTTTGATACCTAGATTTGAGCGCAAGGTAAGAAACATGCTAGTGTACTTCGACAACGTCTGATCTCTTTTCTGATGCAGAGTTGTCCATATCATGTATGCGTCATCATAGTTTATGAAAGGGTAGAAATCCTCCTTTAGGGTATATACAGAGGTCACCCAAGTGGTTTCTCTCTTGAATGGTGTAGATTCATCTGTGTTGTACCTATCCTAGTAACCTTCCCACCAAGCTCTGACATGGGGAAGGGATTTAAGGAGAGTGAAGGTGATCTTTTCAATGTCAGAAAACTTTTGGACGAAGTAATAACCTTCTAGCAGATTCAACCATTTTCTAGAGCATCTGCATCTATCTGGTATTCAAATAAGGGGATATCAAAATTGAAATGTACCTTGAAGGGTGTCATTCTTGTGAAATGGTTGCTTGTCGAAGATGCCTCAGCTACCACCATCAATAGTCTTTGAAGGATCTTAGCGAAGTTGTCCATCATCTCCTTCCTTTGTCACATGAGGGATTCCTTGAGAAACATATTGAAAGGATATCTTGCTTTGTCATCTCTCTTTTCTTCCTCCATGGGATGTTTCTTAGGCTAGTGAGAGTAGTTTTCCTCAAGAGAAACTAGCTTGAGACCCAACTCTCTATACCTTGGCCTCGTCAGGGACCTACTCTAAGAAACGAAAAGGGACAGACTGCTCTGATACCATTGATTTGGATTATGCTGATAACGAAACGAGACAAAAATAAAAATATAGAAGAGAACACAAAAATACAGTGAAACCCGACTTCTATTAATGAATAAGAGAGAAAAAGAGTGTAGAACAAAAAATGGTAGAATGGGGTACCTTATCTCTGAAAAGAAAGAGATGTTGGATACACTTCATTTGCAACACACTTTGCATCACACTCCATTGCATGCTTAAAGGGCCTCCTTAAACTCAATTATATATGAGAGACTGAGAGGAGAACAATTCCCATGATGCATGTGGGATAAATTAATCTAAGTTTATAAAATTCCATAGGCATGTAAAACACTAGGACTTCCTAGGAGGTCGCCCATCCTAGTACTAATCTATCCCAAACATGCTTAATTGTGGAGTTCTAATGGGATCCGATGAATTAACACTATGTTGTAGGAATGTACATGTTGGCACAGGGGCATACCCAAGGCTCAACGCTCAAGAGAGCACCAATAAAACCCTAACTACCGACCCTTTAAACAACACCTACGAAGCAGATGAAGTCTCACCCGAGGTAAAGGAAGGGGTGGTTACAAGACTCAGGTGTCTGCAACCTTAGCTGGGACACAGATTTGTGATTATATTGCCTACAATGCACTTAGCATCAGTTATTTCCTAACATACATTCATTAATACACTTCACAGAAAGCACAGAGCACCGTAGTAATTATGCAGATCTAGAACTTAGCAATGATAAATAGGTTATCAATAGATTAAGCACTTATCATCTTATGTATCATATCTAGCATGCCTTAATATCCCATAAGTACAAGGCATCAATAAATTTATCTAACATATCAGAGCACTTAGCAAGAAAGAGACAAAAACATCATCACAGTACACCGAGTTACCATGGTTCACCCCCACCCTGGGGCTACATCTACAAAGTCTTCTTTATATTATCTTGGTCAAACAGTTACAGCACAGAGCTTCAATGACCCTTACCCTGCACAGGAAAAGAGATCTGTGTAGCTCGCTAGATCCTCTTTCCCTGGGTAGATCCAAGCACTAAGCCTTCTCACACTCTGTGCACTCAACACTATTACAGCACACACATAGTACATCACGCACAGAGCTCTTATAGTCACACAGACTTCTGATCACATAGATCCAACTTATGCACTAAGCCATCGACTAGACAGGGCCTCTTCTTACATGGCCTAGACCTCTATTTATACATAGAAAAAGGCCTAAACAATGGCCGACATCCCTTTCCCGTTACAATATTCCCCAAAAAACCCAAAAATCTTCCACAAAAGGTGGCAAGATCCGACGATCTCCACTTCACTATGTGCTCCGTCTTTGATAGGCAGTCGAAGTACCAAGCATTCAACTATGACCAAGTATTCCTCAAAACTTGGTCGAGGGACAACAGACCCCCAACACTCACCTGTGACTTGTCTCGAGTCACTTTTCTCTTGGTAACTCTGCCTCAAAGGCCTCGAGCTTCGCTCGAGCTGCTTCGACCTGTTTCTTTGATACTGCTTCTTTCTCAACAAACTTCTGAATGAGTGCATTACTAACTGGTCCTTCTAAGTGCTGCTCTGCTATGTTCACGACCTGTTCCAGGTCTGCCCCTTGGCTCTCAATCTCTAAGAATAGTTGACATGCCCTATCCTGAAAAGGTTGAACTTGTTGCATTACTTCCATGACCTTGCTCTAGATAATATGAATCTACTTTTGTACGATGCGTTGTTCGTGGGACCTCTTCATTTTCTCTATGGTTGGTAGAGCCTTCAACTGCATCTGAAGTCTATCTTCTTGTTGCTTTGCCTCCTCAAGTTGCGACTCCAGTTTATGTAATTCTGGGTTCTCGGTCAGGTTCTCATGTATATGTGCACTTCTGGTACTTAGTTGTTTTCATTCTTCGGTGTTTCCTTTGATCCTTTCTACTGTACCACAGACAATTATTTCTCGTTGGTCACATTCTTCTTGTGGGGTGCTCAGTATAGCTTGGACCTCTAGTTCTACTACTCTTTGTTGCATTTGTTGAATGACTTCATCAAGCTTCTTTACTTGGCATTCTATGGGTTCTTCTACCTTCTGTTCTAAGCCAGTCATAGAGAAAAATGCTCTGTTGACAGCTTCTTCGATCCCGATCTGCTTTGCAAGCAGCTGCTCCTTTTCTTTCTAGATCTTTGCACGTTCTTTATCATACCTCTCTTAGATGGCCTCCTGTTCCTGTTGTGCATCTTAGCGCTACTCTATGATTTCCTCGTGTGCGTTCTTTAGGGCCTGGGTGGCCTGCACTGTTACTTCTTCTGCTTTTTGAAGGTGTACTTTGACTAGGTCAGCAATCCTGGGAAGTTGAACTGACTTGTCTCCTGCTTCGGTTGTTCCTTTTGGCATAGGCCCAATGGGGACTACACGATTAGACTAGAGGGCTCATTGTACTCCTCGGAGTTCAATTTCAATTTTGTCGTACATCGTTTTTTTCTTGGCCTCCTACTTTTCAAATTCGTGAGGAGAAAGTTGAAGTCATCTGGATTGAGCGTGGTCTTCATCTTGGTCGCGGTTTCTTTGGATTTCTTCTTAGAGGAAGACTTTGAAGGTGACCCTTTTCTCTTCTTTAGAACTTTGACTTCATCTTCTGGCTGCTGCTCGACTTCCTTTAAGTCTTCATTGTTACCTTCTTGATCTGGTGTGACAGAAGTTGTCCTTACATAACAACTATTCACATCTTGAACCTCTTGAGTTTTCTTCATCTCCTTTGTCTTCTTTGTCTTCTTCGTCTTACTGGGCCTAGGTGTGTCCTGCACAACTTCTGGGATGTCAATATCTAAAATGTCTGTTGGATCTGCTGGAACAAGGAGGTCCACTGACCATTCCTTGGTGATTTCTTCTAAGTCTTATTCAATCAGCTTAGAATAGGACTGGAGTTGTTCCTGGTGTTCATCAATGCATGGAGTTAGGTAGATAAAGTGGCGGTCCACATTGAACTTTATCAAAGCTCCGCACCTTTGTAAAGTGTTTGGGGTTATGCAAGGTGCACCCCCTATAGCTTCTTTCAATTGGTTATAGTATCTGTGAAAAATGGAATTTGGTTGCCACTGCTTGCTCATGTCCGTCGAGTACCACAAGGTACTGAAGTTCGCAGCTAACGGTTCGAATGGGGTGAGGTCTAGGAAAGTTGTGCCTTCCGGTAGCTCCCATGCAACAAAGGTGATCAATATCAGCAACCAACTGAAATGGAATTCATGCCCCTGGTCCTGGGCTTCTCTACAGTCAATCTCCAGCTGATTGACCAAATACTTTTCCCAATTCATCTGGAGTCTTTCTGCGCATTTTTCGACGAGGTCCACTATAAAGCCTGATACTTGCATAGGTCTATTCTTACGGACAAGCTTCCCTACTATCAGCTAACATGCGAGGTGCACTATGCCACTCTCGATAGATGCGACCTTGTAACCTTGCACGCCTTTTTCAACGTTTCCATACGCCTCTTTAATCTTCTATGAAAGTGCGCAGTCCACGGTCTTCCAAGGGTAGTACTCATGGGGATCAGGGACCTACATGCTAAGCCTGATAATACTATTGATTAGCATCGGATCAACAATTATGAAACTATTCAACCACAGGTATCCTCCATGGTAACTTGCCAGTAGTAATTTCACACAAGCAGTCACCTCATGATGTCTGTCGAAGTGCAGTATTTTCATGATGTTGAGCAGAGTAGACTATGCAAGGTTTATCATCCATTGTTGAGGGACGATCTTTGGATTACGACCCTTAGTCTTTGTTAAGTACTTAGATGGCGCGAGCATGTTGTAGGCTCTATGGTCTCCCAGGTTGAAGTCACAACACTTCAACGTTGTAACCTTGTCTTGATCTGTGCGGTAGGTGCGAACTCCTTTTGGTAGATATTCAGTGATTAGGGTGTAGTCAAAGTCTCGAGGGACATTGTCCCTATTAATCTCACCACTTAAAGGGGGAATGTAAGCAGGTAGAATGGTTGGCACTATACTAGTGTTGTCTTCATCGTGTATATGCTTAGTTATTGCCTCTGCGCTGGCTCGAGATGTTCCAGCCCAAGCAATCGATGGGGAGGTTGCCACTCCTCTCGACGATGAGGCTTGGACTCCAGTGGACATTCCTCTTTCTGAGATGACTCTTTATGTCCTTAAGCTAGCAAGTACTTCTCTCACCGATTCTTCTGCTGCGCTAAGCTCATTGGACATGTAAGCTCGGGACCGCTGTCTCGGGTTGTCAATGGACTGTTGATACCATAATTAGATAGAACGTAAATATGGAGTAATCATTGTTTCACAATGTGGTTGTTCTGTCAACTCAAGTTCTCAATTGGAAAAAGTGTCTTCTGGCCATGGTGTGACGGAATAAGTAAGTAACTCTGCAACGGACTACCTACAAAAGATATGAATCTTCCATGACCGTTGATCTATCCATTAAGGTGAGGTCCAATGATCTAATGGTAACCTATAACTTCTTTTCAATTCGTTCAGAGCGGCAGTCGAACGGGTATATCGGTTCCAATGGCTATATTGCTTCGTCATGGCGAAGTACTCTATGTCGTTGTTCTGATATCTTGGTGAAGCTCCAATTCTGCAATTCTTCTTGCTATGAAGTGTCCTCTAGAACCTCTTGTAACCTTACAATATTATCCCTTTTCTTTCTTAACTACCTAGCCTTCTTCCCGGTGAGTTTCATCTCAGTAATTCTTTTACCATTCTAATGTTTATCTTCTATGGCCTTAGTTACTTTGCACTGTGGAAAATATTTCTTAGGGTTCCTTGATAATATCTCTTCTGTATCAACAATAGGTAACTCAATTTTCTGTAGATCCTCAAGTGTTCTCCTAGATTCGACATCGGAGGTACTAATATTAAATATCTACGATCTTCTCTTCTATTATTTAATCAAGTGTGTGATCCTTTTGGTAATGAAGTCTTTTAATTCTTGTTTCTTCTGTTCCAAAACTTTTGCTTCTTCCCTTCGTCTGGCCTGTTCTCTATCAATCCAGGGTTTCCCTATGAGCATGGTAAACGGGCACTGTCTTCAACAAATTTAATGATCTCAAAGTCTTCCTCTGTCGAAGTTCCATTGATAGTCATAGGTACCCGGGTGATACTTCCACATAGTTTGACTAGCTTTCCTCTGAAGAAACTTGTTCCTCCTAGGCAAGGGGTCATGACATGCTTTCCTATAGCTTCCCAAGATTTTTTCTGGCATAATGTTTACTTGTGTTTATTCATCAAGAGTACAATCAATGTCAAAGTCCCCTATTCTTGCTTCGATTTTCTCCTTTGCTTTGAAAATCTCTAATAACCTAACATGTCGGTGGTCATTCAAGGTATCTTTCATCTGTAGTAATATATTTTATGATTCTTTCTAGGTTTCTGCTATAATCTTGGTCTCTTGGTCTCCCTCAGGGTTTTCTTGTTCCATATTCAGCTTCTCAATCCTAGAAATCATTCTAGGGCAATCCAATACTTCATTTTCCATAGCCTTACAACAGAGGCAACTAGATCTCCTACCAGGGAATTCCTTAGCAAGATGTCCCATTCTTTTGCAACTGTAATAGAGGGTTAATCCTCTCTTTCTCTTAGATGATCCCCAAATTCTTCTGTACTGTGCACCAGGATCATGGTAGTTAGCCTGCAAAAAACTTTTTCTAGGATCCTGCATCCACTTGTTAGTCCAGACATTCTTTCTATGCATAGGTATAACATATCTATCACTATATTTATCAGATCTATTCATATCAAACTTTCTTTCATCTAACAATTCTCTAGTTTTGAAGCTATGACATAATCTATCAAACATACCTAGATCCATGCTTTAGAAACAAAATTTCACTTATCTTACTTCTACAGAGTACAAATCTTCCAGATCTAAGACTTTTAACTATTCTTACCTTTATAAAGGCATAGATCTTATAGATCTTACCTTTTTCTTGTATATCTGACTTCTTTTTCTTCAGATCTGACCTCTTTCTCTTCAGATCTGACCTCTTTCTCTTCATATCTAACCTCTTTCTTGGCACAAAGATTCACAAGTCAAATAGAACATTGCGCACTGGGTCAATAGATCTATGCACAAAGCTTATTACACACAAAATTTTTTCTTCTTCAGTTCCCAGCAATCACAGTTCCAGGTCTCGGCAACAAAACCATTTGTTGGCATAGGGGCAAACCCAGGGTTCAACGCTCAAGAGTGCACCAACAAAACCCTAAATACCAGCCCTTTCAGCAACACCTACGAAGCAGATGAAGTCTCACTCGAGGTAGAGGTAGGGGTGGTTACAGGACTCAGGTGTCTACAACCTTAGATGGGACACAGATCTGTGATTATATTTCTTACAACACACTTAGCATCAGTTATTTCCTAACATACATTCATTAATACACTTCATAGAAAGCACAGAGCACCATAGTAATTACTCAGATCTAGCACTTAGCAATGATAAACATGTTATACTCAATATATTAAGAACTTATCATCTTATGTATCACATCTAGCATGCATTCATATCCCATAAGTACAAGGCATCAATAAATCTATCTAACATATCAAAGAACTTAGAAAGAAAGAGACAAACACATCAGCATAGTACATTGAGTTACTATGGTTCACCCCCCACCCTGGGGCTACGTCCACAAAGTCTTTTTTATATTATCTTGGTAAAGCAGTTACAGCATGGAGCTTCAATGACCCTTACCCTGCACAGGACAAGTGATCTACGCAGCTCACTAGATCCTCTTTCCCCAGGTAGATCCAAGCACTGAGCCTTCTCACACTCTGTGCACTCGTCACTATTACAGCATGCACAGAGTACAACAGGCACATAGCTCTTACAGTCACACATACTTCTAATCACATAGATCCAACTTATGCACTAAGCCATCGACTAGGCAGGGCCTCTTCTTACATGGCCTAGACCTCTATTTATACATAGAAAAAGGCCTAAACAATGGCCGACATCCCTTTCCCGTTACAATATTCCCAAAAAAAACCCAAAAAGGTTCCACAAAAGGTGGAGATATCCCGCGATCTCTGCTTTGCTATACGCTCCGTCTTCGATAGGCAGTCGAAGCACCAAGCAGTCAACTATGACCAAGTATTCCTCAAAACTTGGTCAAGGGCCAATAGTACATAAGATCATTACATGATGTCTGTAATTAACAAATGAAGATGGTATTACATTCCATTCCCCATAAAAAGGGTGAATATCATGATTTATCAAAACCATAGGCTCAAAATGTTGATTCAGTGGAAAAGGTGGTGGTCTTAGAGATCCACCTGGATCATTTGGCCTAATCACCCAAGGCATTTTATAGACTAATAATTGTATATGTATGCTACAACCAACTCTCAGTCCAATTCAATCTCAAATGGAATGAAAAGGATTAACATGCACAAAAAGTGTTAAATGTTGTGAGAGAAAATTCCAATAACAAAGCTTATAATCAACTAGTATATTTGAGGTGTTAACTTGAATTACCATTTAAGTGGAATTGCAAGTAGTTAAGCTTAGAAACAAAAAATCACTTTGTCTTGGAAATTTGAATTTGAACATATATCTATGTGTTGAACAGATTCATTTTTTTAATTTTGTGTTTTTCATATTAAAAGAGAAAAGAAGCATATCAATTCAACCAATACATGAGGTCATAACTTGGTTGGGATCGCCTCATCACTATATGTAAGAAAACCAAGTATCTTGGTAGTAAATTAGAACTAAAGATAAAAATTACTCAAGGAAGAGTGGATTTCCATAGCATTGTCATATGGGTTCCTATGTGAAGGTTAGGTGGAGAAGGAGCTAACCAATCATTCATAGAAGAGGTTGGGTAGAAAAAATAAACCTTGCAACCATCAAAAGAGAATAGAAGAAAAAAAAAGATTGATATCCTTGTATAGGGCAAGGAACAAAGGCCTAGAGGTATTCTTGAAAACAAAACACTCTATACAAGATTGAGACAGAGAACAAAAGTTTTAATTATGTAAAGGATTCATTTTGGTGAAGCGAGTGTGATATAAGTACCTCATTTATGGATCACATGGTATCCTAGCCATTTCATCCTTGACCATGAAATAACTGCCAAAAATTGGAAGAGAACATTACAAACCTCAACACGGGTAAGGAAAGAAAAGAAAAGTTGCAAGACTTAAGGGCCAACAATGCTCAGCTTCAAGAAGAGAATGAGTACTTGAAGGATCAAGATCGGTTGTTCAACGAGAGGATGGAATAGATTGAGAAGAAATTTTAGACCTCTACCAAAATGCTTCCATTGCTAAAGAAGAATTTTGAAGAATGCAAAGACTCCTCATTACAATCTTAATAGATTTGGAAAAGCTCAAATCATAGCTTGTACACCTTGGTGAGAAGGTCATGTAGATGGATAACTAGCAAGAAGGTAGGCTCACTAAGATCATAATAGAGTTGCAACAAGAGTTGGAAGAGAAGGAGGAGACCTTAGCAGGGATCCAAGTAGTTTTCCAAGAGCATCGAGAAGAAAGGAAACCTTACATTTCCATTTCCCATGGGGTATTCACTTAGTGAAATTGTGACATATCTCCTTTCTTCATGGGATATTAAATAATATGCCTAATTTCACTAGCTATTGGTAAATATCTCCCAACCTCCTATTTTATTGGAATGAGAGCTAAGAGTTGAGTGGAAATTTGGAAGATAAGTGTTGGTGACTTCACACAAAGATTCACCCCACAAACTACATAGCTAATATGAGAGTGTGGAAAGTGAAGAATAACAAAGATAGAGAGCTACTTGAATATTCAATTAAAGGATAAGAAGTTTTCCAAGGATAAATAACAACATAGGAGCTCTGCAACACCATATAAAAAATACAATAGAGGGATTCCAACCACCAAGGAAGCCCCATTCTATTTTCTACCTATAATATTCCAAACTAAATTTTCCTTCCTAAATATGTGTCAGAGACTAATGCATGGGGGTCAATGACCTTGGAAAGCATGTGCAAGGAATAGAGAGTTGTTTCCATGATGGGAAGCAACTAATCTTAGCGAAAGAAGTCAGACCACACTTCCTTTTAAGGTAATAATACATGATGTAATAGCTTGTTGGTGCCACACTAATCATAGTCTAGGATTCAACTTGGCTTCATTGGCATCCAAGATGGATTATCTCCAAGGAAGAGAGGGAGATGGGAATGGATTTTGAATCCAAAGTTTGGATCTGGAGATTGCTCTAAGCTGGGATTTAGTGAGTATACTTCTACAATGTGGGAACAAGAAATCCAGAACCAGGGCTAGATCCATAGATAGGGAGCAAAGCCAATAGCTATAGCCATGAGCTAGAGCTAGATCAAAAATCGGAGTTGTAACCAAGAGCCAAAGTTAGAGGCACATTACAAAGAAGAAGACAACAAACCCATTAATCCAAAATGGTTTCCTTCAAACTTTTGGAGACCAAAAATCCTCTCAATGAGGAAATGTGATCCAACATGTTTTTGAACAAATGAATGGGTATGACTCACTATCTATACGAATAAATTGGCAATTCATGAAGGTCAACAAACTATGTAAGTGTAAAACTTGAATACAACAAAAATGAGAGTGAGAAAGATAAAATGAGAGAATTAAATAAAAAGAAAGAGAAAAATAGGAGAGAAGGCTAGGGAACGATAAATCAAGGATCATGGATGTTGGCCTTCCATTCACCCCCATCTCTCCCTATTTCTTGCTTCACTCTCATTCTCAAGGGGTGTGTTGTTCAAGGGGAGGAATCACTAAGAACGAGAACAATATTATTGATAAATATAGATTGAATCGGCGTATTTAATATCTTGATTTAATCATTGATATCTTTATGTGATTTAAATCGGAAGCCATCAAAACACTACAACATCAAAGATAGCACACACTCCTTACTATTTAATTATTATTTAAAAAATTATTAAGATAAGAATGGTTAGTAACATCAAAGATAACACACACTCCTTAGTATTTACTTATTATTTAAAAAAATATTAAGAGGATAATTGTTAGTTTCTTATGAAATAGTAAATTAATGTTTTGTATAATTAGCTCAATCAATCAATAAATTAAAGTTATTATTGATATGTGTACGTGATATGAGGGTGAAAAAAACTCCTTATCACCTTTACATGTCTATCAATCATTCACTCACCTAGAGGTCCCTCACCCATTTCTAGGAACTTTGAGGTTTCCCATATGGACCAAGTCCCATGTTCCTGAAAGGGAACATGAGAGGGACACTAGACACTATTACACAAACCAAAATTGTGCTTGAGTGCTCTATTAAAAAATGAAAATAGAGTACATATAAATATATGAATCTTTGTCTCAAGATAGACAAACTGCCTTGATCACATAATCTACTTGGTTGAGAAAATATCTCAACCTCACACCAATCTAGAAAGCATCTAGTTGGAGAGAATCTCTCAAATCCAACTGGTTCCAACAACTTCCCAAAGACTAGGAAACAAATTCGATGTAGAGATTAACTCTAACTAATTATGACAAATAATCATAATAATCACAAATATGATCACACCTAAGAAAAGTACGGAGTTACATATTCCAACACTCCCCTTTAATGACTTCTTGTATTAACCTTTTTCAAGTCACATCTTCATCATCGTCCTCTGAATCGAAGCACCTCCTAATCAACAAATTCTATATCTGGTCCAACTTGGTACTTCCTCTTTGTACCTCGATCATGCATCATAAAACTGCTAAAGTCCATATACCGAAATGTGTGGGTACCTAACCACTACAATCACTAGTCTAGTAGGATGTCCTTCAGGTACATGGTTCATTCAACCTCTTGATGAAATCCCCATGAACATGAAAAACATGGTTTCTAGGCACCTCCCAATAGGGATAATTTTAAGGATGGAAATTTATATTAAAATGTAGAAATGTGAGCTAATATTACTAGTCCTTAATATGCAAAATGTGAAATATTTGGCTATATTTTTGTAAAAATGTTCAAATTCCTAAGGATTTTATATAGTTTCTATAAAATTTTGGCTATTTTTAAGGTAAAATAATTTTATTCTATTGAATTTGGGCGAATCATTTTTAGAAAAAATGGAAATTAGCGAATCATTTTTTTTGGAAAAACCATAGAAAATTAGCCCATTTGCGAAATTTAGCCCCTAAAATCATCTATGTCTCCCAGAGTCCACAATCAACATGGTCCACTCATAGAGTATTCAACTAACCCATCACATGGCTCACTCCTACAAGTGTTAATTACTCTATAATAGAGGATTTTGCACTACAAATCAATTGGGATACATGACAAAGCACTATGCATGCCTAATTAGGTCCGATAGTGATATTCCCTTTACATGTTACATAGATATAGGTACATTCATTACATACTCCATCACATGGAGATTCCAAGTACAAGCTCAAACATTTCAAGGACCAATACATCGAATCAATAAACATTACATCATAGACTTGCTACAAAATTGTGACTCACATTAACATATGGTATTGAGTATGTTTTATTCAACATAAGTCACACAACTTACCTTGTTTGTTCGCAATCATTTCACTTTTGTTGATTCTTGTTGAAGTTAGAGTAGCTTCATAAGATATTCTTATTGTATCGATATTGTATTAGACAAAGACAAAACCATAAGAATAATATTATGTTATATTTGTAAAGTTGGCCCTATTGTGCCTTTGTAAAAGTCGGCCCTATTGTACCTTGGAAAAATTCAATTGTAAATTAGAAAGGGTAAAGTGTACAAGTCAGCCCTGAAATAATTCTGGGTGGCTCAACTTGTATTTATAAGAGGCTAGGCACCTCACTTGAAGAACACACAACAAAATCTCTTTCACATAAGAAAAAGTATGCAAGTCTGAGGAGGAGACGCAACTACAGAGGACGGTTGTTCTGGTAAAGGTTTTGGTTATCTCTTGGAGGAATATATTTGTCTAGTGATGCGCTACCCTATTCTTGTTAGTGTTTCTGGTCTATCTTGTGGTTATCCTCTGTTTGGTGAGATCTCTCTTGAGAGAGACATTGTACTTGTTGACGAATATATATTGAAGAATATTTTTGGGTTTTGTTCCCTAGGAGGGTTTCCCAGGATAAATCTTGTGTATACTGTGGATGTCTTTGTTTCAGTGATCTTTATGCATGGAATTATTGTTTCAATAGTCTAAAGTTAAAGAATATTGAATACACTTAACTGTTTAAGAGAAATTTAACATGGTATCAGAGTGGGCCTGAAAGAATCCATTTTCACATTCTAGAATAACTCGTAGGGGAAGTCAAGACCATATGAAGACTCTACTAACCCTAACACATATTTCCTTTGGTTTATATTTTTAGTTTGATAAAGATTTGAAAAATGCAAATGCTACAACTATCGACAACTGCATAAAACTTTAGAAGGTGATTTCTCCCAGTTTCTGGAGGATGTTGGTCAAAGTAAATCTATCAAGGAGTTCTCTTAGGGAGGGTGCACCTTTCCCTCAGATTGGAATTCAAAAATTCTTATTTTGAAAAAATTAGGGTTTTCTCATAAACCCAGATCAAGACGTCTTGGAAGCTGTAGATTGAAGTTGGAGCAATTCACCTTGGATTAGCACACTCTCTGGTAAGTTCATAAAATTTCTTTGAAATGTTTTCATTTTTCTTATTGTATTTCCATTCAAGGACAAGATGGAATCTAATACCAAGGGTGATGAGAAGCTTGAGGGTGCTGATAACTTCTGAGCATGGAAGTATAGAGTGATTCTCATTCTAGAAGAGAATGATCTAGAATATTTCATCAAAGAAGAAGTTCCAGAACCAGTCGAAGATGAGGCCTAGGAAAAGAAAAAAACGAACCTAGTTAAGGCCAAAGAATCATTGTTGATTTTATCAAGGATCATTTGATCCCCTAGGTCTCATAATTGAAAAATCCCAAGAAAATGTTTGATTCTTTATCCCGATTGTATGAAGGAAATAATATCAACCGAAAGATGACCTTGAGGACACAACTCAAGAATGTAAATATGCAGAGTTAAAAAACTATTAAATCCTACTTCATAAGGGTGTCTCAAATCAAAGAACAACTTGAAGCCATTGGATACACAATTGAAGAAGTTGAATTGGTAATGACTACATTGAATGGTCTCCCCAGATCTTGGGAATCATTCATTCAAAGTATATGTTCAAGAAGAAGGCTAACAAGATTTAGCAGACCATGGGAGGATTGCACTAAGGAAGAAGCTATATTGGAAGCAAGAGAAGAGAAACTAGGCGATGAGGAAAATCAAGCTCTAGAAGCTCATGCAAGAAAAGGAAAGAGCAAGAAGGAATTTCAATCACACAAGAAAAATCATGGATTAAAAAAGACCCAAAAGTTTAAGAAGTGTCTCTCAAATTACAAATTCTACATATATCATAAGATGGGACACATTGCAATAAATTGTCCCAACTCTGAAGGTCAGGTCAGAAAAGGAAAGTATAAAATACATCATGCTCATGCCACAAAACATGATGAACCTAATCAAGAAAGAGCCAAAGCATATGACTCAAGAAAATAATATGTTCTGATATTATCTCTTACATGTACAGTTACTCATGGAAGTGACACATGGCTTATTGATAGTGGTGCTTCTAAGAACATGACAGGTTACAAGGATTACTTCTCAAAATTATTTCAAAAGGATTCATATCACAAGGTGAAGCTTGGTGATGACTACCAGTATCCCATTAAAGGAGTAGGAGAAGCATCTTACAGATTGGATTCTAGAAAATCTATGAAGATGAAGGAAATTGTGTATGTACTTGGTTTGAAGAAGAATATCCTTTATATCTCAGCTTTGGATGAGAAAGGATTCAGACTTTCTTTCATTGATGGTGAAGTTCTCATGTGGCCAAAAGGAAAATATATTGATGATGTTGTAGTGATTGGTGTTGAAGAAGGAAGCCTATACAAGTTTGTAACGTACCTCCCCGTTACGACAACAACTCTTTAACAGGTGCAAAAAAAAAATTTGTTTTTTTTTTCTTTTGTTTAAGGTGTGTGCGCACATGTAAAAAGGAATCGACACACTTGGCTCTACGTCGCCACCCGAAAACCATCAAGACGCAACCACGATGTTCATCACAAAGAAGACTGAAGGCACACAACGAGTAACTACAAGCAATAAACGACCAAAGACACAAGGCACACGACGCAAGCATTTAATGACACACTGGGTTAGGCATAGTACGATCACAGAGGGAAGAATCCATAGTAGTAGATCTTACTATTTATGCACAGGAAAGCAGGGTGTTTAATCTTGGTTCTCTACTCCGGAGAGAGAGAATGTCAGATATGCTACTGGCCGACTGCTCAGGCAGAAACTAGTAATCTCTGTCAGGTGTGTCGCAAGAGTGGAAACCCTGCCTTTAAAGGGCCCGAGACTCTTGATACGGCAGTGGATTCTTTACACAAAAATTAATCACACACACAGACTTAATACAGAGCGACTAGCTTTATCAATCGAAGAGTCTGATATCATACAACTGAGAGTTAGGACAATTCCAATTATAATACTAACCCTGAAATTAACCTAACCCTAGATGTCAGTAGATAAATAAACAACGACTTTATTAACCCTAGATTTAACAGCCCAACCCTAAGCCAATCAAATAAAAGCATTGCAGATAAACAACAAGGAGCTTGCAATCATAAGTTATCAAGGCTAACATAGCAATCTTCCTATTGCAAGAACCTTACATTTTATAAGACATCAATCACATGGAAATACAAGAACATTCCCTAGACATAACCATCTCATCACTAATTGTAGTACAATAACATTTCAACTAAATACAAGGATTTTACATTTCATTTGTTATGAATATCAATGACATTATGCTAACATTACCATAACCTAACCCTATCGTCACTTTTACAATCCCAAAAACATTCAATTAAAAATAAGGAGTTTATATTTTATATATTGACAACTAAATAAGGACCAACTCTTTATCCCTATGTTATCTATAACAACTAC
>ML786751.1:232019-256959 GCA_009831015.1 Picea engelmannii | reverse complement strand
CAAGAATTTTCTGAAGACCCAACTATTACTTAGGTGGGTTTTTGTTTAATTTGTTATTTTTATTCCAGGGTCTGTTCTTAAGGTTAGACTAAAATTTTACCCTAAAAGTTTTAGACTTAGTACTTAGATTCTGAACTGGGCGATACTGGGTTAGGGAAGTTGTTTAAGAATTTCTTAAGGCGTTAATGTCTTAGGGCTATTTAGGTTTGTTTCCTTCATCCACATCAATGTGACGTGCCCTTCAAGACGCACCACGTGCTCCAAGGGTGCCACTCGCCTCGTTCGTTTCCTTTGCGCGATGTGCCCTTCAGGATGCACCACGTGCTCCAAGGGTTCCACTCGCTTCTGGTGTTTTTTTTGTGCGACGTGCTCTTCAGGATGCACCACGTGCTCCAAGGGTGCCACTCGCCAACTAGATTGATTGGTAGACATCTATAACCCCTGGAGTCAACACTCCGCCAGGTGAACTTGTGGGAGACTAAGGGCTCTAAGGAATAAGGCCCCCGCCTTATTGTGCACCCTTTAGAATCATCGTGAGCGACTGTCGCAGTCTGCCCTCATGGCATCATGGATCCTCTCGAACTAGGTAATCGTTAACCTACAGTTCGAGCCACGGCGGGAGTGCTAGTAGGCGGTGGAAGGGATGTTGTCCACCCCTCTCCCTGAACCTCTCTGGAATCGTGTGTGGCCCCTTTACTCCATATGTGAGTCCGGTCGGCAAGCTATCGTCAACCTGCATCATCAACAATCGTGTCAGAACATGTCAATATCATATCATCAAATCAAATCAAATATCACAATAAATAAATCAACCCAAAAGCACACTCCCTGACTCAATCCGGAGTCCAAGGGGTTCCACCGATGCCTCTGCATCCTCAAGGTCCAAAACCCTGCACACTCAATACAACTGAGTCAAATAGCACCTGTCTACATCACATCGTAAAACATCATGTTGTCTATCATAACGCATCATAACCAAGTATAAATGTTTTAACATCAGAAAGTCCAGATCACTTGCGAGAAAGTGTCCTCAATTAATAAGTTTTCTCAGTGCGCCAGAGCGGGATGTTACAAAGTTAAGGGGACATTCAGTTTCAACATTAGTACACAGTACATTTACTCCAAGTGAGCTTTGACATAGAAGATTTGTTCACATACATTACAAAGCACTACCAATCATGAGAAAGATAGTGACATGTTTACAATAAATCAAAGTGAATAATGAAGGAATATTCAAGGTGTTAGAACATAGAATTTTCACTATAAATTTGGTTATTTTTACAATCTATTTTGTAGCACTGTAAATTAGGAGATTCCACAGTGCCAGCTTCCTCAAGCACTAAGTTTCAACATTTTTTTATGAAGAAAGAGAACTTGATCCTGCATATGAGTCCAATAACACAATATTCATTCATTCCCATCATTACCTTTTTTTCATGATAAAGGATTTCAAATTCCTCCTAGCTTGGCACTGCAAAAACTGGCATTTTCAGATAGGCGCTACGAAAATTGCTGCGAACTGGCTAGCAAAAGTGAGTTGGAGGTTGGATAGCTTGCAGACACCTCTATGCTATTTCAAATATTTCAGCATCAAGACTATATCCACCTAGTACTCCATGAGATTTCTCATCATGTTTGGAGGTTGATGAATGGGTTTTGGTTGGTTTTCATATTGGCGTTGCGAAATGTGCTGCAAAAACTCTGTTCTGGGACTGCTGAACTCGTATTTTTTACCAGTTAACGTCCAGGAGGATTTATGGGTGAACCAAGATGAATTCTCAAAACTAAAAGGATTTTATTGTCAATAACGAACCCAAGAACATTAACCTTTTTCATTTTTCACATAGGTGTCACAGATTGGGATATTCGAAGGAATCTTTGAGCCCTATTTTTCAATTTTCATGATTTCCTGTTTGAGACATGTTTTTGTGACATGTATTCCGGCCAAATAGAGATGAATTGTAAGAAAATGAGAGATTTTTTTCTTTAGAACTAGCTTATATACAAAAATCGTTCTCATATTTTACACGGATATTATATTTTGAGAATTACAAGTGTCGTTTTCAGGCCTATTTTTCAGAATTTTGCCTCCTTAAAAGTAGGAAATCAATTCAAATGTGTCATTTTTTGTTTGTAACTATTTCTATTTTGGGAAAGAGGATGGAATTTGAATTATAATTCTATCAGCCCTATCCATGCTATAATATAGGCATTATAAGTCATTAGGGGGTTTGAATGGTTGAGCATAGACTCCCTTAGTAATGTTTTTATGTAACAGAGCAAAACTTTGGTTTTCATGTATGACATTTGAGAAATTTTTCCTAATAGAAGTCATCTTTCTTTTCCAATCATTTTACTTCTTTCTCACTCTGATTTTCTCATCATTGAATGATTCAATTGATGTATTATAGTTGTGTTACAATGTATGTTTGATTGTGATGTTGTTGTAATTATTATCAGTGTTTTAAAGGTTAGATTAAAGAAGTTCTTGTGCCTGAGATTTTTCCTCACTTGTTTGCTAGTAAGGCCTGATACTAATAGTAGAATATTCATCCTTATCATTAAATTCTTCCATTTACCCACATTACTCTTTAAATCACTGACTGAAGTTATCCAAGGCCTCACTTGCTTATACATATTTCCTGGAAATTTCTGTGTTTGTGCATTGCTATGCTAAGTTTTATCCATTTGACACTTTATCATAAATTTACCATTACAAACCTATTTGATGGGTACTGGGCTTATCCTCTAACAGTTTGAGGGTGACTCTCAGTGCTAACATTCTTGGCATCGTTGCCGGGGATGAGTTGAAAATTTTCCCTGGGAGGAATGATAAAGGATTAAATCCAATTCTTGATGGTGAACAAGGATTGGAGACATAAAAGACTGCAACTTTCACCTGGAGATTACACTCCATAAAGAATCAGGATGTCAAAGGATATGGAGGCTATGTTGGCAAGGAGATTTTCTCCACTAAAATTTTCATCCATCTCTGGTTTTCCAAATCCAGTACCTCATCTATTAGAATGGGGATATTTACTGCATGTCTTCATAGAAGAGAAGGATGATGATCTTGTTCAAAATCTCATTGATTTACATCAATGCATGGAGCAGTTAAACTTGCATCAGGAGGATGTCTTAATGAAAATGTTTATGTTCTCCCTAATGGATGATTCCAGAGAATGGTACTTTTCTCTCCCTGCTACAAGCATATCCACCTTGAGAGAATTCAATGTTGCTTTCAATTTGCATTGTAAAAGGTATTACTCCTCTAAGTTTATTTTTCATGATTGTTGTGAGGAATATGAGAAAAGTGTTCAAGATGCATTAATTTTCTCTCCTAACTGTGAAGTTGAAGAAGATAACCTAGTTAAGGAAATCAGTGAAGGATCAATGCTTCCTTCTTCTTCTTGTTCCTATGTACTGGATGCAGATTTGAATGATAGTTCTGATCATAAAAATACAGTAGATATTTCTCTCGACTATGAAGCTGAGATAAATGATAAGTTAGTTAAAAAAACTAGGGAAGATTCCTCTATGTTTTTTCCTAGATTTTTCAGAATTGAAGGTAGATTTTGTTTGCTGCTCTTATGAAGAAAATGAAAAGGATATTCGTGTTCTTGAAACATATGCATTTAGCAGCCCTACTTATGATGAATAATTTGTTTCAAATAATGACCAAGAACAACCTATTTTTTATGAATATCCCAATGATGATGATGAGCAAAATGTTTTCATAGCTTCTCTGGAACCTCTTAGCATGGTTCCTGTATATGATAATTATGAATCTAATCCTTGGGAAAACCACAAAGGAGAAAATGAAGAGATAAATGTGCAGCTTATCGAATTCCCAACACTTATAAATGAGAAGATATCACATGGGATTAACAAACCTGCATCAATCCTTTATCCACATGTACATGCTGAGAACATCAAACAACATATGAGAAATGATGAAATAAAGGAGGTAACATTTTACTAGTTTATCATGCCTTATCATAAATTTTATGAGCTTGTGGGGTTATATATGGAGTTGAAATTTCCAAAATCATTGGAGCCTACAAATTTAATATCTTATCATCATTTGGAGGTATTGTCAGTGTTCCAAAACATGTATTCAGTCTATTGTCATACTTCCCTTACCTTTTATTGATCAACTGTAGAGAAGAAAAGAATGTTACCAAATAGTTTGTGTGGATATGGTGGAAGTTTGTTTTCACTTAAGAAAATTGTAAAAGTTAGTTAGATCAGGTTCTTGTATATAAATAAGCTCGTGTGCAAGAATTTGATTTTTCAGTTTGCTTTTAGTATTTGAATAAGACTCCACCAACCCAATAAATAAGGAATTGGAACCACATGTTCTTGGAGCCTCACAGGGAGGTCTCCATCCCCTGTGGAGACAGATGTTAGAACATATAATTTTCACTAGAAATTTGGTTATTTTTACGGTCTATTTTGTAGCACTATGAATTAGGAGATTTCGAAGCACCAGCTTCCTCATGTGCTAAGTTTCAACATTTTTTATGAAGCAAGAACACTTGATCCTGCATATGAGTCCAATAACACAATATTCATTTATTACCATCATTACCTTTTTGTCATTCTAAATGATTTCAAATTCCTCCTAGCTTGGCGCTGCAAAAACTGGCATTTTTAGACAGGCGCTATGAAAATTCCTGCACACTGGCTGGCGAAAGTGAGTTTGAGGTTGGATAGATTGCAAACACCTCTGTTCTATTTCAAATATGTAAGCATCCATCCTAGATCCACCTGGTACTCCATGAGATTTTTAATCATGTTTAGACGTTGATAAATGGGTTTTGGTTGGTTTTCACATTGGCGCTGCGAAATGTGCTACAAAAACTATGTTATAGGACTGTTGAACTGGTATTTTTGACCAGTTGACTTCCAGGAGGATTTTCAGGTGAATCGAGATGAATTTTCAAAATTCAAAGGAGGTTATTATCAAGGAAGGACCCAATAACATTAACCTTTTTCATTTTTCACAGAGGAGTCACAGATTGGGAGATTCAAAGGAATCTTTGAACCTTACTTTTCAGTTTTCATGATTTCCTGTTTGAGACATGTTTTTGTGACATGTATTTCCGCCAGCTAGAGATGAATTTCAAGAAACAAATAGATTTTTTTCTTTAGAACGATATTATATACAAAAATCATTCTCATATCTTACACAAATATTTTATTTTGAGAATTACAAGAGGCGTTTTGAAGCCTATTTTTTGGAATTTCGCCTCCTGAAAAGTAGGAAATCAGTTAAAACATGTCATTTTTTGTTGGTAACTGTTTCTATTTTAGGAAAGAGGATGGAATTTGAATTGTAATGATATCATCCATATATAGGATACAATATAGGCATTAGAAGTCATTAGTGGGTTTGAATGGTTGAGCATAGACTCCCTTAGTAATGTTTTGATGTAACAGAGCCAAACTTTGGTTTTTATGTATGAGATTTGAGAAATTTTCCTGATAGAAGTCAACTTTATTTTCCAATCATTTTACTTCTTTATCACTCTGATTTTCTCATCATTTAATGATTCGATTGATGTATTATAGTTGTCTTACAATGTAAGTTTGATTGTGATGTTGTTGTAATTATTATCAGTGTTTTAAATCTTAGATTAAAAACGTTCTTGTGTGAGCTTTTTCCTCACTTGTCTGCTAGTAGGGCCTGATGCTAATAGTAGACCTCACTTGCTTATACATCTTGCTTGGAAATTTATGTGTTTGTGCATTGCTATGATCAGTTTTATCCATTTGACACTTTATCATAAATTTACCATTACAAACCTATTTGATGGGTACTGGGCTTATCCTCTAGCAGTCTGAGGGTGACTCTCAGTGCCAACACAAGGAAATCACGTGAAGAAACCATTTCCAAGAAGTGATAAAAAAAGCCAAAGGAAACTTGGACATTATACATTTAGACGTGTGTGGACCAATGTGAACCACTTCACTTAGCAGGTATGTATACTATGTTTCATTTATTGATGATTTCTCATGTAAAAACTGGATTTACTTTTTGAAAGATAAAAGTGAATTATTCAAAAAGTTCAAATATTTCAAGGTACTTGTTGAAAACCTTTCTGAAAAGAAGATAAAGATATTAAGGTCAAATAATGGAGGAGAATTCACATCATATGAATTCAAGGAATTCTGCAAAGAAGTTGGGATTAAGAGGGATCTCTCTACTCCCTACAATCCTCAACAGAATGGTGCGGTAGAAATAAAGAACTGAACAATCTTTAAGCAGTAAAGGACATGATTCATGACCAAGATTTATTGATGCATATGTGGGCAGAAGCATCCTGGACTGCAGTATATGTACAGAACAAAATCCCCCACTGTGTACTTGGGAACAAGACACCAGAAGAAATGTTTACAAGTGAAAAGTCATAGGTTAGTGACGCAGACCCCCGACCCTCGGGCCAATATCCGCACAGGATCGATCTTCTTCGAATCCGCAGAACTGAAATAGTTCTTTCGAGCCCTCACTAAAACCCCACGAATCTGATCCACAAGTCCTTCACAAAAACCCCACCTGCACAGTGTGCACCATGTGTGAGTCTTCACCTCCACACGACCACCAGATATGACCTTCAGCCAATCCAAGAGACGCTTTTCACAATTCACGACTCAACGAGGCAAGAGAGTCGAGTCTTTTGACTCCTCAAACCCCGAAACCCGAAATTGATCCCCTAGACGAGATCGACGGCTATGAGCCTCCCTCGATCTAATGGTCCTGGCCATATCGGGATCCCAGTAATCGGGAGTTTCAAATGAAGCGACCCCAACCACTGGTCACTCCATTCCCTGAACTCCAAAATTTCTCCTTTGGTGAGATCGACGGTTGTGGGCCTACCTCGATCCAACGGCTTATGTCCCTTCGGGATTTGCTCCAAACCTTGACCACTCCTTTCAATTCCACCGCACGTACCCTCTGGCTGATACTTGGGACCCACCTTTCGGCATTTCTCTCTTCGTGATTTCAGGAGTTATGTTGACCATGCAACTCTACCCCACAAGTCTCGAAACCCGATTGGGCCCCAACGATTATTGTCTCTCAACCTTTCGGGAATTTTTCCTTTCGCTCTTCGGGATTTCACGACTCGCGAAAATCCACAGCAGAGAGTTTCCTTACCTTTCGAAACTTCGATTCCTGAATTCCTAAAGCCTCACTTCCCACATGATCTATGGTTGAGATCTTCCTCAATCTGACAGCTCTAGCTCTTTTAGGATTCTGTGAACCGGGAGTTTGAAACTCTCAATTCCAAAATCACAGCCTCCTCTACTTCCCAGACCCCGAAATGTCGAAATGGGCTCAATGATGATTAGTCCCTGACCAAATCTCGGTCCATGTGACTGCTTCCTCCATGACCACAGCCCTACTCCAAATACACATCACATTTCATGGCTTCGGGGTTTTCAACGCAAAGTGCCTCGGCTCCTTGTTATCAGAATTGCCAAAATGCCAGACCCCGAAATGCCGAAATGTTGAAATTCCACTCCAAAAGGGAATCAACGGTTCATGTTGCTTCTTATCCAACGGTCACTACTCCTCCTGAGCCCCTGAATGATAAAATACACACAACCTTAACCTTCTCTCAGATATACAAGATCCAACAGTCCACGGAATTTCACACTTCTCCATGAAGCGTCTCCACCATCTGTTTCTTCTCTTATGTGCGACTTCCAGAGATTAAACTTCGTGCATCTTCGCTCGGTCCAACGGTTGTCGGATATTGATGCTAGATCTGACGGCCCAAATCTAATCTTATGCGCTCTCTCCTCCTGTTTTCTGGACATGAAACTTGATGGTCCATATCTCATCTCTCCAGTTGATCTAATGGCAATTGTGCTCCCTCCTAAGCTTGAGAACTTCCTCCCTCCCCTTGGGAGATTTTTTGAAGTTTCAAAGGCCTCGACCTTTGCTTCCTCTATGAGCTCAATTCCTTTGGATATGCCTGCATTCTAGGAACGCTATCCCTCCTAAGCTTTGTCGAATGTGAAACCTCAAAGGGTTTCTCGACCTTCTTCTCACTCTGTTGTTACTCGGTGCACTAAGGCACTATCCTTCCTGAGCTTTGTTTACCCGAGCCTCTAGGGGACTTTCCCTTCTATTTCCTCAAGGGAAATATGGTGTCCTCCTGACGACCTTCTGCTCAAGCCCTCCTTGTTGAGCTTAATAGAGTATTCAATAACTCTGTGAGTGTCTCTCCTTGACACTTCTCTTCCCAACAGAACTCGAAAAGAGTCCTTTTGTGCACTCTATGCACAAAAACACGTCGTGTTTCACGTTTCTGTGACTGCTTCCTCCATGACCATATCCCTACTCCAAAGACACGTTGCGTTTCATGACTTCGGGGTTTTCAACGCAAAGTGCCTCGGCTCCTTGTTATCGAAATTGCCAAAATGTCAAACCCCGAAATGCCGAAATGCTAAAATTCCACTCCAAAAGGGAATCAATGGCTCCTGTTGCTTCTCATCCAATAGCCGTTACTCCTCCTAAGCCCTTGAATGATAAAAGACACACAACCTTAAACTTCTCTCAGATATGCAAGATCCAATGGTCCACGGGATTTCACACTTCTCCATGAAGCGTCTCCACCATCTGTTTCTTCTCTTATGTGCGACTTCTAGAGATTAAACTCCGTGCATCTTCGCTCGGTCCAACGGTTGTCGGATATCGACGCTCGTTCTGATGGACCAAATCTAATCTTCTGCGCTCTCTCCTCCTGTTGTCTGGACATGAAACTCGATGGTCCATATCTCATCTCTCCAGCTGATCTAATGGTAGTTATGATCCCTCCTAAGATTGAGAACTTCCTCCCTCCCCTTGGGAGATTTTTTGAAGTTTCAAAGACCTCGACCTTTGCTTCCTCTACGAGCTCAATTCCTTTGGATATGCCTGCATTCTAGGAATTCTATCCCTCCTGAGCTTTGTCGACTGTGAAACCTCAAAGGGTTTCTCGACCTTCTTCTCACTCTGTTGTTACTCGATGCGCTAACGCACTATCCTTCCTGAGCTTTGTTTACCCGAGCCTCTAAGGGACTTTTCCTTCTGTGTCCTTGAGGGAAATCTGGTGTCCTCCTGACGACCTTCTACTCAAGCCCTCCTTGCTGATATTAATAGAGTATTCAATAACTCTGTGAGTGTCTCTCCTTGACACTTCTCTTCCCAACAAAACTTGAAAAGAGTCCTTTTGTGCACTCTATGCACAAAAACACGTCATGTTCTGCGTTTCTGTGATTGCTTCCTCCATGACCACAGCCCTACTCCAAAGACACGTCACGTTTCACAACTTTGGGGTTTTCAATGCAAAGTGCCTCGGCTCCTTGTTATCGAAATTGCCAAAATGCCAGACCCCGAAATGCCGAAATGCTGAAATTCCACTCCAAAAGGGAATCAATGGTTCCTGTTTCTTCTCATCCAACGGTCGTTACTCCTCCTGAGCCCCTGAATGATAAAAGACACACAAACTTAACCTTCTCTCAGATCTGCAAGATCCAACGATCCACGGTATTTCACACTTCTCCATGAAGCGTCTCCACCATATGTTTCTTCTCTTATGTGCGACTTCCAGAGATTAAACTCTGTGCGTCTTCGCTCGATCCAATAGTTGTCAGATATTGATGCTAGATCTGACGGCCCAAATCTAATCTTCTGCGCTCTCTCCTCCTATTTTCTAGACATGAAACTCAATGGTCCATATTTCATCTCTCCAGCTGATCTAATGGAAGTTGTGCTCCCTCCTAAGCTTGAGAACTTCCTCCCTCCCCTTGGGATATTTTTTGAAGTTTCAAAGGCCTTGACCTTTGCTTCCTCTACGAGCTCAATTCCTTTGGATATGCCTGCATTCTAGGAACACTATCCCTCTTGAGCTTTGTCGACTGTGAAACCTCAAAGGGTTTCTCGACCTTCTTCTCACTCTATTGTTACTCGGTGTGCTAAGGCACTATCCTTCCTGAGCTTTGTTTACCCGAGCCTCTAGGGGACTTTCCCTTCTGTGTCCTCGAGGGAAATCTAGTGTCCTCCTGACGAAATTTTGCTCAATCCCTCCTTGTTGAGCTTAATAGAGTATTCAATAACTCTGTGAGTGTCTCTCCTTGACACTTCTCTTCCCAACAGAACTCGAAAAGAGTCCTTTTGTGCACTTTATGCAATTTCTCAATGCCCTCATGGAAGAGATTCCACAGAATCCTTAGTGGTTTTGTTTCCTCTCTGAACTCAAAATAGAATTCCTTTGTGCACTCTATGCACTTGCTCAATGCCCACCTGGCAGAGTTCTCCAGAATCCTCAGTGACTCTGTCTTCTCACCGAACTCGAAATAGAGTTCTCCTCAATGCATCCTGTGCATTTTCTCAATGCCCGCTTGGCAAAGCCTTTACAAAATTCTCAACAATTTTTCTTCTCCTCTCTGTGCTCTCCTCTGCACAGTCTCTCCTTCATGATGTTCAGCGATCCTGGGGGTTTTCCTTTGAGTCCAAGATTTCCTATGGTGCACCCTCCTGGCACGTCTCTACCTAAATTCCGTAGAATTCAGAAGTGCACTCTATGCACTAGCTTACAAAACCCATAGTGTTCTGTCATGCAACCTCTTGCATCAAGCCACAAAGAACTAGACCTGAAATCAAAGAACTCTTAGATAGGAAAATCTATCTATTCCTACAAATGCACATCTAACATACATCTACAACATATCATCAACACATAAAGACATTCATTCATGAACTCACAAACACATGAACAACAACATGCAAAAAAATTGCTATGATTGTATTAATATGAAATGCCTCTTTACAATGTGAGCTCGGACTGCAACAGAGTCACGACTTCCTCTCTTCTCCCTATTCTTTCTGTTCTTTTCTGCCTTCCTACTGAAAAACAAAAGAAGATCTTTTTACAAAAGGGGGCTCCTTGAGCGCTTCCCTCCATCCTCACCAACTCTCATTAATTTACATAAAATTACATTGAATGGTTGTCTAGTCCGAATCGGATCTAGATCTCAACCTTACAACCATTTAAGGAAACCTTTATCTAAAGCCTGCGCACATGCATGTCTTTTGGCTCTACCAGCCTTACAACATTTAATATGATTTTCAAATTTTGAAAAATGAGAGGGCTGTGCCTCTCTCCTTCCATTGAATGTGCGCTTGATGTGCTATCTAGATGGCACATAGCTGGGTTGGAGTGATGCTCCTACATCAGTTATCCACCTGAGGATATTTGGTTGTCTAGTGTATGTGCATGTCCCCAAGGACAAGAGATCAAAGTTGGACCCTTCAGGGAAGAAGGGTATATTTGTTAGATAAAGTTAGACATCGAAGGCATACAAAGTTTACATCCCTGGTCACTAATAGATTGATACTAGCAGAGATGAGGATGAAGCCTTCAGTAGATTGAGAAAAAAAAATCATTTGAGATTCATGATGAGGAACCTGAATCTCCCATAGTTACAGATATAAAGTCATACAATGGTGTTTTACTAGAAGATCATGATATGGAAGAACCAAAGAGACTTGCATATTCATCCCGAGAGATGAATACTAAGAAGAGAAGACCAACTTGGACTCGATAAAATATTCAGGATGCAAAGAAGTATTGTGCTCAAGATGGATCCTTCAAAGAAATAAAGAGACCATGACCATACTCTTGTTATGTGGCATTGTTAAGTGACATTATTGATGTTGAGCCTACCAGTTATGAAGAAGATATAGAGAAGAAACAAGGGAAGGATTCCATTATTGAAGAGTACCAGTCCATTGTAAATAATGATGTTTGGGATGTAGTTCCTAGACCAAAAGAGAAGGCAGTGGTAAGTTCCAAGTGAATTTACAAGACAAATAATTCAATAGATGGAAGTGTTCAGAAGTACAAGGCAAGTTTCATGGCACATGTTTTCTCCTAGAAAGAAGGAATATATTATGAGGAGACATTGTATCCTGTGGTGAGATACATTTGGATTAGAGCTATACTTGCGATAACTACAGTGATGAAGTTGAAGGTACACCAGATGGATGTGAAGACAACTTTTCTAAACAGTGTAATAGAAGAGGAAATATATGTGGAGCAACCACAATTGTTTGAGACACATGACAATCAGACACATGTGTGTAGATTGAAGAAAGCCTTGTATGGATTAAATCAATCACCTAGAGCATGGTATGGTAGAATTGACAACTTCCTGATGAGTTGGGAATTTACCAAGAGTAAAATAGATTCCAACCTTTAATTCAAGGTTTTGGATGGTGTACCAGTAATATTATTATTGTATGTGGATGACCTGTTCCTAACAGGAGACAAGAAGCTCATCATTGAAAGTAACAGAAAGGTTGCTACAGATTTCTATATGAAATACCTAGGTATGAAGCATTATTTCTTATGTTTGGAGGTATGGCAGAGACCGAGTGAGATTTTCCATAACCAAAGGAAAATATGTTATAGATATTCTAAAGAGATTCAGAATGATGGATTGTAAGGCCATGCCTACACCGATGGTGAAAAATATGAAGTTATTGAGTGATACATCTTCAGAGACAATGGATGCCACCATGTATAGACAAATTATTGTTTCTTTGATGTACTTAACGAACATGAGGCTAGACATATTTGTTGTGTTGAACACATTGAGTCGGTATATGGTTGAACCGAGAGGTGTTCACTTGATTACTACAAAACATGTGATGAGGTACTTGAAGGGTACAATTGATTATGGAATCAAATATGCTTTAGATCGTGAGATAAGACTGCAAGGATTTACTGATTCATATTGGGTCGGTAGTGTTCCAGATTAGAAGGCTACATATGGATGTTGCTTCAGTTTGGGATCAATGATGATATCATGGTTTAGAAGGAATCATACCAGTGTGGCTCTCAATAAAATTGAGGTAGAGTACATAGCAGCATGTTCATCTAGCAACGAAGCAGTGTGTCCTCGAAATCTGCTTGCATGATTGTTTGATCTCAAGTTAGAGGCAACTTGTATTTTGTGTGACAACCAGAGTTGTGTAAGGCTGTCAGAGAACCCAGTGTTTCATGACAAGTCCAAGAATATCAATATCAGGCACCATTACATCAGAGATATGGTACATAAGGGAGAAGTGAAGCTACAGTATGTCACTAAAGATGAGCATATAGAAGACATGTTCACCAAGCCTCTGGTGAGAGTGAAGTTTGCATATTTCAAAGACAAGATTTGTATGGTCTAGAAGGACTTCCCTAGTAAGATGGAGTGATGAGTTACATATGTGATTCCAGGGCAACAACATTAGCATGTGGAAGTGGCAACAGGTAGTCATTCATAGGCACATTACTAACTATGGCATCGGTCAACATCACCTCACACAAGGTCAACATATGCCAAGCCTTTGGGGATGGTGAGTTACCTAGCTTTTCAAGCTGGTGGGCCAACCTATGTGGTTGGAGGTTTTTCCTAGCCTTGGGATAGATGGGTGGTGTGTGCGCACTACATCACCTAATCCTTGTGATTGGATTCCTGGTCATTGTGGACTGGTTTCTTGGTGTGCCAACCATAGGTTACTAGTTCTTTACGAACTAGATGTCAGATTTTGTGTGAGTTGATGCGTTACTAGTTCTTTATGAACTAGATGCCAGATTCTATGTGAGTTAGCGAGTTACTAGTTATTTATGAACTAGATGTCAGATTATATGTAAGCTGATGAGTTACTATTTATTTACGAACTAGACATCATATTATGTGTGAGATGGTGAGTTAATGGCCTGTGATGACATAAATCTCGGATGGATGATGAGACCCTAGATGCATGATGTGGTTACAAAAATTCTTTAATATACATTGGTGGAAATTCAACAAGTCAATGGTCAAGTGTACACAAGTGAAAAAGCATTCGTGATGATCATGCCAGAAGAATACCTTCCTTGCTGAGAGGGAGTGTTGAAGTTTGAGTAGCTTCGGAAGATATTATTATTGTATCAATATTGTATTAAACCAAGACAAAACCCTAAGAATAATATTATGTTATATTTGTAAAGTCATCCCTATTTTTCCTTTGTAAAAGTCAGCCCTATTGTGCCTTGGAAAAAGTCAATTGTAAATTAGAAAGGGTAAAGTGTACAAGTCAACCATGACCTAATTATGGGTGGCTCAACTTGTATTTATAAGAGTCTAGGATCCTCTCTTGAAGAACACACAACACAAGCTCTCTCATACAAGAAAAAGTGTGCAATTCCGAGGAGGAGATGCATCTATAGAGGAAGGGTGTTCTAGTAAAGGTTTTGGTTATCTCTTGGATGACTATCTTGGTCTAGTGGTGCGATACCCTATCTTGGTTAGGGTTTCTAGTCTATCTTTTGTTTATCTTCTATTTTGTGAGATCTCTCTTGAGAGAGACATTGTACTTATTGATGAATCTATATTGAAGAATCTTTTCTTGGTTTTCTTCCCCACGAGTGTTTCACAAGATAAATCGTTTGTATACTGTGGATGTCTTTCTTTCAGTGATCCTTATAAATGCAGTTTTTTTTTAATAGTCTAAAGTTAAAGAATATTGAATACACTTAACTGATTAAGAGAAATTTTAACACTTCTATGCGACTTCCACTCTCATCAACTTCCTTTGGACTAAATATCTGTTGTTTTCCAGAACAACATATCCATTATGTACTTAACATTCCAACTTAAACTTGTGTCTTCCATCAAAATGTGGTTTCACCGATGAGAACAGTGCCACTCACTTCCACCTCGTAACCGAAAAATGTTAATGCTCCTCCATTCACCTATATAATTTTTATCTCATACTAGTTGGGAACCAGTCGTACCTTTGGGCCAAGCACTAGTACCATGACTATAAATTTTGAGCAACTAGCCAATATTTACATCAATTCATTAAACAATTTACCATCAATACACAATTATAGATAACATGTAGTTAAAATTTCCTTTCCAACTACCACACCCTTCACAAAGAAGGATAAATAATGATTTTACATCATAAAATATGGCCAAAAATGACTTCAAATAGTCTGTAAGAGATAATATCATTTTCCCCCTCTGCAGTTTTCTACATGTTTCGAGTCTTTATATGCGTCTTTTCCCTTTGGACCGTCAATGTCATTGTCAATTCATTGTAATGGATTCACCTATGATTTTTTAGAGTATCTAATTATAACAAAACCACTACATTCATATTGAGTTAGCTACACTCAAAGTAAATGCTTCTAATTCCAAGACTTTTATGAATGCCATCATTAACTAGTTATCCTTTGGAATTTCAATACTTCATCTTGCAATTGTTAGATTAATCAATTATAGCAATGCATCAAATATTAAGTTGAGTAGGCTCAATATGTTTCTCTTCACAAAATGAAAAGAAGGAAAAATACATTTCTCACCATTACAAGGATTTCCAAATGGTGGATTTTGGATTAGCACTACAATCTTGCAAATCTCCTTCTTGTGAAGCGGTCACTTCACGATCGTGTTGGTTCAAGTTGGGGAGAAATATGACCAGTTCTACATCCTCCAACCCCAATTTCCACCATGCGACATCATACACCTTTGAGTCGATATACTACAACCTGCACTAAGGTTTCAGGTATAAAAAATTATAGCTTAACACAAAATGGACTTGCATCAAGTGATTGGGCACTTCAAAAATGTGAACTCCTAGACATTGATTGGATGTATTTCGATCTCACTTATTAATTCTTGTGAAATTGTACACAAATATCCTCCACAAATTATCAATAACCAACCACCTGTTCTCATCACCATTAATGTAAATTCTAACTTTCATATTGTGGTGAACCAAGTCAGTTCACTAGGTAAATACCCAATGTAGGTAGGACAATAGGTTACAATCCATAAAGGATAATATATTAAATAATAATTTATATGAATATGAGCTGATGATATACAATAATAATGAGGGCCTTATATACCCACGCATGGGTTCTGTTCAATGAAGAGATGTGACCTTTCATTGGGAAGGTGTCTCTCCATTAATTATTCATTAACTATTATAATGTATTTATATTTATTATCATATATTATGTTCATAACATTGCCTTCCTCTTAAAAATGATTTGTCCTCAAAGAATACTTATGGAAGACTTATCTCTTTGTATGGATTGTAATATCATCTCCTTATTCTTTATTCTTGAATTGGTGATCATTGAGGACTTGAAACGATAGAATCTTCTAAGTGCTGGGTAAAACTATCGAAGTGTAAGGGAGTCTTCCCACCTTAAATCAGTCTTTTGCACAATGGGGATTTTATGGGGTTCTTTTATACAATTTGATGTATTTTGACTCCCATGATAAATTCTACCATGAGCATCATTTGTAATGGAGGTAATAATTTTTTACATATTTTTCATTTGTTTCTGTGGATACATTGATTGGTTAAAGTATCAATTTTTTTTATTAGGATGTCTGTAAGGAATCCTTGCAACCTGATCTTTAATTCATGTACTTGTATCTTTTTCTTGATTAACACTTGGAATTGAGTCTTCTTCATAGCCCTGGCTTGTTTCTACTTCGACATGCGAATACCTCTTTATATCATCTTAATCCCTTTGAGATGTAAGGTTGATTGTGTCTGTACTAATTATTTTATCCACCATCAGGTTTTTTCCATTTGAAGACTTATGTAGTTCCATAGGTTCATTCATTGTCTCTTTGTATACCAATGATTCCTTATTGATAAGTTGTTCTAACATGTCTTGTATCGTCTTCTTATCAATCTTTATCTTCTTAATTTGGGTGACTAAAATTTGATTATGATCTTTTAGGCGACAAATTTATGTGTCCTTGTCTATGAAAATTTTGTCACATTCTTTTTGTATATCAAGTATTGACTGTTGTTTGTCTGACAGTAGTATTTTTCATATTTGATCAAGATATTTTGTTGTAGATATTGAATCTAACTTTACTAAGATGTCATGTAATTTTATTTTTTTCTTCTTGTAGGAAAACATTAAAAAAGATTCTCAAGGTTTAATATTAAGCTACCCAACGTATCTAACCAAGTCGAGCCAAGGATTATATCAACATATTTTTCATATATAGTTGTAACCTAGAAATTAGATATGAGTTTATAATCTTCGAGTGTCAACGATAAATCCTTGATGTCATATTTTTGCAAAAAAAAAGGTCTTTTGTTTCAATTACATTTGTCTTTGGAATTATCAATTGATTCGCCAAATCCATACTTATGTGATTTTTCTTATTATCTGGGCAAATGTGGATGCTAACTTCTTTTTCTTGAATATTTCCTCTAAATGTTGATAATCCGATGCATCTACTTAGATGATTTTTACCAGAAAATATTGCTTCCTTAAAATCCATTTTTTAATTTGAATTGACCTTATAATTATTATAATATCCCTTTAATAATAATAAGACTTAAGATTCTTGAATTAATAGATATCTTCCTCTGATATTCCTTTATATTATTTTTAAGAAAATAATCCTTGATAATTCTTCTTTTTATATATATAGAGTTTAAAAACTTTGAATATTTTCTGTATACTTTACCAAAAGTAATTTTATATTCACTTAATCTCTTCTTCTTCTTTTTTTCCTTGGTAATTAATGAAAAATAATTTAATATTACCTTCACACTTTCCAAAAGAACTCTTTTAGTTATACTCATTCCTTCTTATATATCTTTTCACTCCAATTTTTATAATCCTTTTTATACTTTATAAAAAGTACCTTATAAATTCCTTTTATACTCTTGACTATTTGTTAACGGTTGTTAGGGATCAGTAAACATGACCCCAAGTTTTGTGAAATACTTCCTTAGAGGAAAATACACACACAAATATATATTATATATCGTATGGAATACCATGGGCCAATGGTTTTCCAAAACCATGGGATGGTAAATCTCCAAAGGTAAAATAAAATATTCACTTTTCCTCTTCTTGAAACTTTTTCTTTTAAATTACTTTTTCTCACTTTTTAAATGACAATTAACTTAACTAATTCCAAATCTAGAATATTTCTTTCAAACTTCTTGGTGTGCACTTATACTTCTTCATGTGCCCCTTAAAAAAAACGTTTTTCTTTTCTTTCTTTTTTTTTCTTTTTTTTCTCCTTTTTTTTTTGATTTTGTGCAGAATGACTTTTTTACTTTTGTTGAAATGTGTAGAATATTTGATTTATAAATGGCCAATGGAAAATATGAGGCCAAAGACCTGATTTTAGAGAAATTGTATTTGTGGCCAAAATTTGGATTGAGACGAAGCTCCGATACCACTGTTGTGAGCAAAGTCGGTTCACCAGGTAAATACCCAATGTAGGTAGGACAACAAGTTATAATTCATAAAGGATAATATATTAAATAATAATGTTTATGGATATGAGTTCATGAGATACAATAAGAATGAGGGCCTTATATACCCACGCAAGGGTGTCCTTCCATGAAGAGACCTTACCTTTCATTGGGAAGGTGTCTCTTCATTAATTATTCATTAACTATTATAATGTATTTATATTTATTATTATATATTATGTTCATAACACATACAAAAAAGTCTTCAATTGCATGAACATAAATAGAGAACATAACCATCTCCACCAATCACCTTTAAAATATGAAATAGGGGAGAGTTATCCGAAGATTTGATGAAATGTTTTGTGGTATTTGCATCATTATGGATAGACCATGTAGTAGATTGAATCCAAGTAGTTACAACAACCATGTTAATGTTCATATTGACATTCTCTTGCATGATTATGGATGAATAGTTTCTGCTGTGACCCTTAGCAAGCCTCACCACCACATGAATTCCCCTCAATTTATCAGACTTCTCATGTGCCACATACATTGGACAAGTGTTGTCCACATGCATCTTTAGTTCAATTCCAGTGCCACTTCCATCTACAGTCGATAAAATGTAATATGCTCCCCCTACCAGCATAGTATTCTCCTCGACATCTACCACGTCAAGGTGGTATATTTAGACAACTCCCTACCCCTTGAAAAACACACCCTAGGCACAAAGGAAATAATAGATCATCTACATTCACACAAGCATATCTAAAATTGCTAATTTTCAACACAAACAACCATGTGTTGGAATAAAAAACATTTCACTGACATATCTGACATAAATCTATTATCTACCCTTCAACATTTGGTCAGTAGGTCATAACAATAAAGTATAAGAGAGGAGACATAGCCACTTCTGTTGTTGGCCAATGCAAATATCACTTACCTTCCAACAATCTTGTCAATCTCCTCTTTGGAAACCCTCTTCCATGAATCTATTGTTGTATCATCGTTGTCATTCTTATACCAACACTACTTCAACTACATTTTTTCCAGTTGTCGACCAAATCAACAACAATCGACAGTGATTCCTCTTCTTTCACAAATTTACTACAATTCTCAGTGCCACAACCTCATTTGGATCTATATGCACTCACTAACCACATTTGGGCTCTCTCACCTCCAAGATCGAGGAAAAACCACACATCATCACAGAACAATAGTAGCCACACACATAATAAGAAGCTAGTCATACTCACAACAAAAAGCTATTCTCCTAGACGCTAATCTACTTATATAGAATATTACTCTCACATGTTTCCATTTCCCTAGGAGCTCCCATGAAGGAGTCAAGCCTAATATCTATCTAATACCATGAAAGGAAACATGAGAGAGAGAGTATAAATTATTACACAAACAAAAATTGTGATTGAGCACTCTATTAAAAAATGAAAATAGAGTACATATAAATACTTGAAGCTTTGTCTCAAAATAGACAAACTACCTTAATGACACAATCTACTTGCTTGAGAAAATATCTCAACCTCCAACCAATATAGGAAGTATCTAATTGGAGAGAATCTCTCAAATCCAACTAGTTCCAACAACTTCCCAAAGACTAGGAAACATACTCTATTTAGAGATGAACTCTACCTAATTATGAAAATTAATCATAACAAGAACAAATATGATCACACCTAAGACAAGTAGGGAGTTACATATTCCAAGAGTTCCATCCCAAAGTCTATGTTAGTCAATGGAAACGAGACACTTAAGACATTTTGGTGTTGATCCAACTAGTATTTTCATAGACCAAGAATAACTAAAGGAAATTATCATAGACCTTCAAGCAATTAATCCAAAATTATGATAAATTTTGTTGAAAAGAAAGATCCAGATTTATGATATGTACTAGCAAAACAAAAAGCGTGAAAACCAACATATTTTTTAAAGTTAATGCCCTGATGCTAACAATGATTATTATTGTCTAACGACAACAATTAAAATTTAGCTATTATTGTCAAGGATTGAAAATCGGAATCAAACTTACTTGATATATCTAATCACATCACTTTCTCCTTTATCATTATTCCTAGAGCTAATTTATAGCTTAAAAAATTCCTCTCCATACTTTTTACAATTATTTCCTTTTTCCTAAGGTTTTGTAGCTTTTAAAACAAATTACAAATGTAATTTATTACACTGATAGGCATACACCTATTGGAAATGGCCATAATTAATGGCCTTTTAATCATAGATGACAATTTAGTGGACAAAATTTCATATGATTTGAATACTCTTCGTCGTCACAAAAAATGAAAGGTTGTGATTTCAAGCATTAACTTCCTTGCATGACAAAAGATGCTTTTTCATCATTAAATTGGGTGATTAAGTTGATTATCATAACATTGATGGTTCACTTTAGATTTAGGTGTTTTACTGCATTTAGGTTTTTTAATTTTCTTTGGTTTTTAGGTTTTTTACTGCATTTAGGATTTTTTTATTTACATTTTTTACTACATTCTCTCGGGTGGAAAACATAATCACTTTCTCCTTCTCTCGGGTGGGAAACGTAATCATCGTCACTTTCTCCTTATCTCAGGTGGGAAACATAATCGTACTCACTTTCTCCTTCTCTTGGATGGAAAACATAATCGTAGTCACTTTTTCTTTCTCTCGGGTGGAAAATGTAATCGTAATCACTTTCTCCTCCTCTCGGGTGGAAAACATAATCACTTTCTCCTCCTCTTAGGTGGTAGGGAAACCTAAACACTAAACATTGTTTGTTAAATATTCCACACTACAATGTTATGAAGTTTTGGATGAGTGTTGTTTATTTGTAGGATGAAATTTGTGTTAAAATATTGTGCTCGTTTAACCATAGACAATGGCACAACATTGTCACCCAACCGTAGGCACAAATACACCCCCAAGCACCTTAACCTTTAACAGAAAGGATGATTCTGGGAAGCAGCACTAGAACCAATATATAACCAAGAGAGAGAGAGAGATAACCTTTCTCCAAAGGTATAACACCAAGCATAAAGTACCAAACCACGGACAAAGACCAGTACCCAGTTGCAGTCTTTGCAACTGCACTCTTCCTCTATACTTGCACACCACTTTCTTGAGTGTTACTGTGTTTTCAAATGAGCTCAAGCGCCTTCTATTTATACTAATATGGCTAGGTGAACATGTGTCTCTTCAAGATGGGTCGACTTGTCCTTTTCTACATATAATACTTCAATTTAACTTATTTTGCTGAATTGACTTGTCTTCTAGGGTTTTCACACATCTATTTAGGTTTTCTCTTGCTTCCAGAATATTCTATTCTAGTTGAAGATTTATCCATGGAGGTTAATACCTCCCAGGACTACCAAAACATCAACACTCCCTCTTATATAGGGAGGTATTTAACAATGATGTTCCCTTCTAGTCTTCATAGCCTTGCTTACTATCCCATGATCCTCTCATCATGGTTACATAGACCATGCTACTGGTGGTACCATTACATCACACATGGCTACACCCATGTGGAACTATCAATCTCATCTAGGGGCCACAACCTGCTAGAGAACACTAGAGATACAACTCGTAGTGTGTATCACCATCATCATCATGGGCTACACCCACATGATGTGCTCTCCCATGGCTACACCCATGTTGTGAGTATCATCATTACAATCATCAATATCCATCCATCTCAAATGGCATGGGAAATACCTACATGGTCTTTTTGACTGGTAGCATCACCAGAGATACACAGGCTATCTCATGATCACCCAGATCATATTATGAGCAACACCATCATATCCATACAAGTTGTCGACTACACCACTAGCGTACCATATTGTCTCATTGGTGTAGCAACAACTCAGCATACTAGACCATCTCACTAGAGTAGCCTATAGCTCGACATAAATCCTAGCATGAATCCTACAACTCGGCATGAAGCCTACAACATGGCATGGCACGAAGCCTACAACTCGGCACAAAGCCTACAACTCGGCACGAAGCCTACAACTCAGTACGAAGGCCTACAACTCGGCACAAAGGCCTACAGCTCATCACAAAGGCCTACAACTCGACATGAAGCCTACAACTCAGCACAAAGGCCTACAACTCGACACGAAGCCTACAACTCAGCATGAAGGCCTAAAAATCGACAGGAAGGCCTACAAATCGAAACAAATCCTACAACTTGTCACAAAGGAATACAACTCGGAATGAATCCTACAACTCCACACAAATTCCTACAACTTAGCACAAAGGCCTACAACTCTGCACAAAGGCTTACAAGATCCTTCTTTTCGAATTATCCCATCAACTCCCTTTACATGAGAGAATCCTCGAACCACACTTCTATATTCTACAAGTCCCTATGCTCTTGCAAAGTGTCACGAAACCTTACTTATTCCTAATCATTGAATCCCTTTGAATTTTGACTCCCTTCGAGTCCTTTCAAGTCTTATTTTTATGTGGTAACCTTCCTAGAATACATATAATAACCTGCCTAAAACAAAAACAACAAGAGAAAAATTATTTCCAATATAATATCATTTTATATAGGAACATATCAATTTCATGGAAATTCATTATATCATTACCAAGGTGTCGGTCCTGAGAACAAGAATAAGAAATATCTCCTAGAGGAGATGTTAGCTCATATTGCATTTAAGTACAATACGCATTTATATTAATAGTACATGATAATAAGTATTCATTTGTTCCTAGCATTATTAAAATCTAAAGGATTTCAATACTTAAGAAGTAATAAAAATATCAAACCTGATAAGCAAACATGGAGTTTGGTTATTATTCTGCTTGATTTTCTTTTCTTCTGAGACAAGTATTATTTCCAACCAGGAGACTGTGTTGTTCCTATGAATGTATTAGATTTAAGATCTTTATGGCTCTATGATTTCTTCTTTGACAAAGATCCTTTCTCTTTCCATAGATTCAAATCTGCAGTAGTTGATTTTTATTGTTTCTCCACATTCATTTGCTTGGAAGCTCCAAAAATCAAACTCTTCATCCTTTGGTGCCTTCTCTTCAGTCTATGGTTCCATAATTTTTCCCTTAGTTCTTTGTAGAGATGATGCCAATCTTTGTCTTCCATGCTCTACCAAGAGACCATGCTTTTGATGCCCCACTATGATTTTTTTGGAGGAATTCATGACTGTCTTTGACTTTGAACTTGACCAATCTTTTGACTTTGACCAATCAAACCTTTACCTTGACTAGTCAAACACTGACTTTGACCCAAAAATTCAACTTTGTCATTTTTTATAGTTGAGGGCACCAGGAGATGTGCTGAGTTAGGGCACACTAGGATAACCAAAAATTTGTCCCAATACTTCACAAAAAATTTCACTAGAACTAGTACCGCAACTGGTGTTAGCACTGCAAACGGTGTTGCAATTGGCACTGCAACTGGTGCTACAAATAACACTGTAACTAACACTACAACTAGCACAAAAGAACAAGCATGAAGGAACTCACACTACAACTGCAATTGTGCTACAACGATCTTGATAGAGAGTTGTGGATCTACCTTCTAGTGGTTAAATTGTTCTGAAGGTGGTGTGGGCCCATAACTTGCTAGAATATTGTGCTTGTTTAACCATAGACAATGTCACATCATTGTCACCCAACCATCAACACAAAGCCACCCCCAAGTACCTTAACCTTTGAGAGAAAGAGTGATTCCGGGAAGAAGTACTAGACCCAACGGATAAACAAGAGAGAGAGAGAGAGAGAGAGAGAGAGAGAGAGAGAGAGAGAGAGAGAGAGAGAGAGAGAGAGAGAGAACCTTTCTCCAAAGGTAGAAAACCAAGCAGAAAGTCCCAAACCACAAACCAAGACCAATACCTAGCTGCAGTCCTTGCAACTGCACTCTTCCTCTGGACTTGTGCACGACTTTCTTGAGTGTGAGTGTACTTCCAAATGAGCTCAAGTTCCTTCTATTTATACTAATATGTCTAGGTGAACATGTGTCTCTTCAAGTAGGGCCGACCTATCCTTTTCTGCATATAATATTTCAATATTACTTATTTTGCTGAGCCGACTTGTCTTCAATGGTTTTCATACATCTGTTTAGTTTTTCTCTTACTTCCAGAATATTCTATTATATTCAAAGGTTTATCCATGGAGGTTAATACCTCCCACATCTACCAAATCATCAACAATTAGTGGAATGGATGAAAATGATAAAAACATTAATGAAATTAAAAGACTCTTAGACTCTTTTCACCATGTATATTTAACAATGATTTTAGTGGATGAAGATGGATAAATGGTTACAAGCAAGGAACAAAAATTCTAGAGTGCAATCAAGATACATAATGAAAAATTTGAAGCAAAGGAATTGGTGTTGCACTTGATCATGGGTTCAAATGAACAAAGAAAAAAGGAATTTCTCAAAACAGAACCATGGTTATCTTAATGTGTAAATAATTACTATTATCATAACCACTACAAATTGAACTATTTATGTAGTCATTATTGTATTCGATATTATTTCTATATTATAATTGAAGTGATTTTTTTATTATTTCTTTATTATAATTTAGGTGATTTTTTTTCTTCATGGATAGTTATTAGTTTTTCCATTTTTTTTAAAAATGTAAAAGGATTGTTTATTTTTAAAATTATTATGTA
>ML786751.1:201758-231965 GCA_009831015.1 Picea engelmannii | reverse complement strand
TATATATATATATATATATATATATATATATTAGAAAAACTCTTTAAATTAATATTGATGAAACAATAAGCCCGCAGGGGTTTGGTCTAGTGGCCAGTGAACATACTATTAAGGCATTCGTGCTATTACGCAAGTCACGAGTTCAAACCTCGATTTATCTGGAGGCACGCTTGCCAGCTGTGCAATTCTCCCTAGGGGTTATAAGGTAGCCGACAAGATTAGACCCTGTGTCATGCGAGGACGATAATGCCACCATTATCGATTCCCCTAGTCATAAAAATAAATAAAAAATAAAAATATTGATGAAACAATAAATATAATGGTCCAAGAAATAGTGAATGTAAATCTTCTTAATAGCAATAAAAATTTATATCTTTGTCACAAACGAAAAAATTTATTAGAATTTTTTTCAAAACAACTTCACCAAATCTTCCATTTTGCAATGTGTTAACGTTGCATTATGAGGAGCATAACTCAATGTTGCAATGTGATGAAGCTGGATGTTGCAAAGTGATGAACACAACTCGACATCACAATGTGAAGAACATATCCCCACGCCCAATTTGAACGTAACCTTTCACCAATATCACATTGTGATGGAATCCAACATAACCCCTTGTCGTAATGTGATGAACATATCCCGTTGTTGAAATATGATGAACAAACCTCGACGTCATAATCTAGGTTACAACCCAATGTTGCAATGTAACATATAAAATGCAACGGTGAACTAAGAAATAAAAATTTGTCCATTGCATTGTGATAAAGATAGCCCAATGTCACAATGACATGAACATACCCGATGTCTTAGAATAAAATTGGTGGACACATCCCAACATCACAATGTCACGATCATAACGTGACGTTGTAATGTAACAAAAAAATACATCATCACAATGTCATTACCCTAATCTATTGAGCATACACCAATGCCTTTATCTTACGTACAAAACCCAATGGAATAATGTGACATACAAAACCCAATGTCATAATGTGACTTACAAAACCCAATGTGACTTATAGAACACAACTTCACATACAAATCCCAATGTCACAATGAGATGAACATAACCCTAGATCACAATGTGATGATCATAAACCTAGGACAGAATGTGACGATCATTACCCTTCGTCTCATTCTGACATACAAATCCCAATTTTGTGATGAGATGAACATAACCCTTTGCCACAATGTGGAAATATTAACCCTATGTCGCAATGTGATGATCATACCTCAACATCAAAATATGACGATCAAAATCCTACATCGTAATGTGACCCATATTCATCCATATGTCAATAATAGTAACCCAAGTCAACCATAAGGTGACCATATTTAACCATAGTCAATTAGAGTTGAAGATAGTCAACCTTGCTCAACCAAAATCAACCATGGTCAACCGTAGATAATATATATCAACCATTGTCGACATGGTCAACATAGTTAACCATACTCAACCATGTTGAACCAATGTAAAAAATGGTCAACCATAGACAACTATAGTCAGACATAGTCAATTATTGTATTTTGTAGTTAGTTATGCTCAACCATTTAAAACAAAGTGTACATAGTAAACCATAGTTAACCATAGTCTATCATGTTCAAATATATTTAAACATGGACAACCATGGTCAACCATAATCTTACATGGTCACCCATATTCAACCATATGTCGACCGAAAGAAACTTTTCTCAACGATAACTTGGCCATACTTAACCATAGTCAACCATAGTTAACCATGGTCATCCATAGTCAACCACAATCAACCATGGTAAACCAAAATCAACCTTGGTCACAATGTCAAGATAATAACCTGACATTGTAATGTAACAAACAAAAGGAAACATTGCAATGCCATGACACTAATCTTTCAAACATACCCTAATGTCTTTATTTTTCATACAAAATCAAATGGCATAATTTGATGTACAAAACCCAATGTCACAATGTGATTTACAGAACACAACTTCACATGAAAATCCCAATGTCACAATTATATGAACATAACCCTACATTGCAATGTGATGATCATTACCCTACATCATAATGTAACATACAAATCCCATTGTCGCAATGTCAGGATCATGCACCAACATCGCAATGTGACGATCATAGCCATATGTCATAATGTGACCTATATTCATCTATATATCAATCATAGTAAACCCAAGTCAACCATAAGTTGATCGTATTTAACCATTGTCAACCAGAGTTGAACATAGTCAACCATACTCAACATAAATCTATCATGGTCAACCATAGACAATGTATATCAACCATTCTTGACATGGTTAGCATAGTTAACCATACTCAACCATGTTTAACCATTTCTAAAAAATGGTCAACCATAGGAAACCATAGACAACTATATTCAAATAGAGTCAACTATAGTATTTTATAGTCAACTATACTCATCCATGGTAAACAAAGTCAACATGGTAAACCATAGTCAATTATAGGCTAACATGGTCAACTATAATTAAACATGAAAAACTATGGTCGGCCATATTCTTACATGATTACCCATAGTCAACCATATGTCAACCATAATAAACTCTCCTGGACCATAACTTAAGCATAGTTAACCATAGTTAACCATAGTCAACCTTAGTCTACCATAGTCAACCATTGTCAACCATAGTCAACCATATTCAACCATGGTAAACTATACTCAACCATGAACAACCATATTCAACCATTCATGCTCAACCATGGGAAACCATGGTCCACCATGGTGAACCATATTCTACCATGGTTAACCATGGTCAACCATTTTTAACCATAGTCAACCATGCTCAATGATGGTCATCCATATTCTACCATGGACAACCATGGTCCAGCATACTCAACCATGGTCAACCAAATTCTACCATACACAACCATAATCATTCATAATCAACGTTAGTCAACCATAGTTAACCATGGTCAACCATCATTAATCGTAGGAAAACATAGTCAACCATACTCAACCATGGTCAACCAAATTCAACCATAGTCATCTATAGAAAACCAAGTTCAACCATAGTCAACTAAGGTCAACCATTGTTAACTATGGTCAACCATCATTAACCATATGCAACCATACTCAACCATTGTCAACCATGTTTAAACATACTCAATCATGGTTAACCAAGGTCAACCATAGTCATTCATGCTCAACCATTGTCATCCATAGTCAACCATGTTCAACCATAGTTACCCATAGTCAACAAAAGTTGACTATGTTCATCGATAGTCAACCATAGCCTACGAAACTCACCATAGTTAATCATGGTCAACTAGACTCAACCATAGTGAACCCTACTTAAGCCATGGGCATCCATGGTCAACCATATTCAACCATAATCACCCATAGTCAACCATAGTTAACCTCGGGAAATGTGTCACATTTTTTACCTCATTTTTCATGTTGGCTTAGTTTTTGTGTCCATTGTTGGGCGGTTTTTCGGCATATGGTTTTTGTTGATGGTTTTCTATTTTCTATTAAGGAACTAGGGTTGATGACTAATCTCGGTCATTAGGTTAGGGTTTTGGATGTCGTTGGCTCCTATATGTATATTGTATTGTAAACAATGTATCACATGAATGAATATAGAATATGTTGGTTTTCCCGATTTGGATTTCCAAGGGAAAAATCTCTGTGTAATGTTTGTATTTGTCATTGTAGCTTTTTTGTTCTTTTACTGAAAATATGTTTGCAATAAATATTGTACAAGGTTAAAATATACATTTGGTATCATAGCTTTGTTGGATTCAGGGGGACGACTTTATGGTCAAGGGTTTGGCTTGGGACTGTGATAAGCCTTGTTACAGTGGGAGATCTATGGTATTGATTTTTCAGGTGAAAATAAATGGTGAGAAATTAGAAAATTGAGATCGAGAAGTTTAATTGGAAAATTTTTGAGCTCTGGAAACTCAATATGGAAGATCTGTTGGTGGACAGAGATCATGGGATCATGGTATATACAGGTACTGCACCTACAGGAACTTCAATAGATGATTGGAAAAAGTTGGATCGAAAGGAAAAGAGCACAATCTAACTATGTCTCTTAGATTCAGTATTACTGAATGTGTCAAAGGAAGCTACAACCAAGGATAACGTGGGGAAGTTGCATCAGTCCAATTCCCTAATAAATGAACTATTCCTGAGAAAGAAGCTATATAACTTGAGGATGAGAGATGGAGACTCGGTGGTAGAGAATTTTCACGCCTTCAATACTATGGTAAGTTAATTAGTATATGTTGAGATTAAAATTTCAGATGAAGATAAGTGCATTAGTTTACTGTGTTCTTTACCAGACTTGTGGGATATTCTAGTTGTGGTTATAGGTAGTAATACAACTTCCTTGAAGTTTGATGAAGTGGTCTCATCCTTGTTGTCAGAGGAGATGAGACAAAAGAATATGGAAGGAGAGAGCACATATGCATTATTTTCAATAGGACAATCCCATGAAAGAAATAGATCTAAGTTATAAAATGGGAGATCTAAGTCTAAGGGTAGATCTAAATATCCTAGAAAGTTTGTGAAGGTATGTTGGAGATGTGGAAAAGAAGGGAACTATAAGAAGCAGTGTAGATCCAAAGTTGAGAGAAATAAGAGATCTGAAGAATCTCCTTCTATAGAAGAAAATACCTCCGAGGAAGAAGGAGGGGATGTGTACTTGGCTTCTTCAAGAACACATGCAGATCATGAGGCATGGTTGGTTGACTCAGCTGCATCCTTTCATATGACTCCCCACAGGGAGTGGTTCTGTGAATATGAAAGGTATGATGGAGGTAATCTTTTCTTAGGTGATGACTCGAAAACGAGGATGATAGGTCGAGGAAAATTCAAGTTGAGGCTCATAGATGGAAGGATTATAACACTACCTCGTGTTTTTCACATCCCAGGATTTTCCAGAAATTTTATTTCTGTAAGAAAAATAGACGATGCAGGGGTAAAAACAATATTTGAATATGAAACCTACAGGATGGTTCAAGGAGCAATGTTGTTGTTGAAGGGAGTTTGGTTTTGAACTCTGTATAAGCTACAAGGAAGAACTATTAGTGATCGGTGTAATGGTTCCATTGTTCCTGATATTGGAGTTATAGAAGAAAGAACTCATATAGTCTCTGGAGAAAAGGTTATGCTATGGTGTCAAAGACTAGGAATATCAAAGAGAAGAGTCTTTGACTACTACGTGATAAATGTATGGTTGAAGGTATATCTAATTGCTCTCTAGATTTTTATTTTTGTGAACATTTTTTATATGGGAAACATAATCAGGTAAGATTTCCATCTGGTGCAATGAGGGAAGAAGCAATTTTACGGCTAGTTCACAGTGATGTTTTTGGACTTGTGTTGGTCCCATCATTGGGAAAATATATGTACTATGTCTCATTTATAGATGAATTCTCGACGAATACTTAGATATATTTCCTCAGGAAGAAATATGAATTCTTTAACTTGTTTAAAGAGTTTAAGGCTCTTATTAAGAATCAAATAGAGAAAAGAATTAAGGTGTTGAGGACATATAATGGCAGAGAGTTTTGCGATAATTAATTTGAATAATTATGTAAGAAGTGCGGTATAGAAAGGAACAATACTACTCCATATACACCTCATCAGAATGGAGTTTCAGAAAGGATGAACATGACATTGATGGAAAAACCAAGGTGCATGCTCAGTGGTGTTGGGTTAGGGTAAGAATTATGGGCAGAGGTAGTGGGTATTGCATGTTACTTGGTCAACATATCACCCTCATCAGCGTTGGATGATAAGACTCCATAAGAGGTATGGACTAGTAAGAAACCTTCTCTCTCACATATCAAGATATTTGGTTGTGAAGCATAAAATGTTCATGTTCCAAAGGAAAACATGAGTAAGCTATATAAGAAGGTTGCAAAGTGTATCTTTATTGGGTATATAGATTGTCTCAAAGGTTATAAGATTTGGAACCCAGAAACTAAGAAGGTAGTGTATATCCTAGATGTGATATTTAGATAAATGAATAATGTTATTAAACAGGAAGTCCTACCAAGTAAGGAAGAACCATATAAAATAGAGTTTGATTTAAAGGATGATGAATCATACTCTACATAAGAACATGAATCAAAAGAAGAAGATCCTCATACTCCAGAATTGAGGAGATCGGTTCGAGAAATAAGGCTACCGGAAAGGTATACTCCATCTGATTTTCATTCAAATTTTGATTTGTCTATTACTGATGATGAACCTAGAATTGTCAGGGAGGCACTAGATTCAGATGATGGAAAGCTTTGAAAAAGGGCCATGGATGAAGAATAACAACCTTGGATAACAATAAGGCTTGGGATCTAGTGGAGTTGCTGATTGGAAAAAATCCCATTGGAAGCAAATGGGTATTTAAAAGGAATTTGAATGCAAAAGGAAAAGTGGAGAAATAAAAAGCTTGGTTAGTACAAAGGGTTATTCCCAGGTTGATGGAATTGATTTTGGTGATATTTTTTCTCCTGTTTCCAAGTTAACTTCTATAAGATTTATGTTATCTGTTACTGTTGCATTTGATTTTGAGGTAGAACAGATGGATGTGAAGACAACATTCCTACATGGGGATTTGGAAGAAGAAATCTATATGAAGCAGCCAAAAGGATTTGTTGTGAAGGGAAAGAAGGAGCTGGCATGAAAGCTGAAAAATTCCTTGTATGGTTTAAAAAAATCACCAAGGATGTGGTATCAAAAATTTGATACTTATATGTTGGGACTTGGCTTCACAAGAAGAAAAGAGGATCATTGTGTGTATTTTAAATTAATTAGTGATGATTTGATTGATTTGGTATTGTATCTGGATGACATGTTGCTTATAGGAAATAACAAGGAGATTATCCAAGATGTGAAAACTCGGTTGTCCTCTAAATTTTACATGAAGGATCTCAGTGCTTCAAATTTCATTTTGGGAATGGAAATTAAAAGAGATCGGAAAAAGAGGAAACTCTGGTTAAATCAGAGAAAATATGTCGAGACAATATTGCAGAGGTTTAATATGCAGGAATGTAAACCAGTCAAGGTTCCTATTCCTTTTGGTGTAAAGTTATCTGTGGATCAGTGTCCTGAGACACGAGAAGATGAGGAGGACATGTCTCATGTTCCATATGCGAGTGCAGTTGGAATTTTGATGTATGCAATGGTATGTACTAGACCATACATTGCACATGTAGTGGGTGTTTTGAGAAGGTATATGTCAAAACCAGAGAAGGAGCATTGGATAGAAGTTAAAATGGTTTTCAGGTATTTGCGTGGCACTGCTAGCTATGGATTGTGCTACCAAGGAAGACCGAGATTAGACAGAGTGTTGGATATACATGGATTTTTGGATGCAGACTGGGCTGTAGATCTGGATTCTAGGATATCTACAAGTGCTTATGTGTTTAAACCGTTTGGAGGAGCAATAAGTTGGATGAGCAAAAGACAGGTTGTAGTGGCACTTTCAACTATAGAAGTTGAATACAGGGCAGGCACTCATGCAAGTAAGGAAGCAATATGGTTATAAAGATTGTGTTCGGGTATTGGTTTGGTACAACAAGATGTAAGGATAGATTGTGATAGTCCGAGTGCAATTTTTCAGGCGAAGAACTCGACTTATCATTCAAAGACAAAGCATAATGATATTCAATATCACTTTGTGAGATACATGGTTGAAGAAAATAAAGTGTTGTTGATGAAGGTGGACACTTTGAAGAATGTTGCAGATTCATTAACAAAATCTGTGAGCACTGAAAAGTTCTCTTGGTGTAGAGGATCCATGGGCATTGTTGGCTTGGATTGTTGACTATGTAACCCTGTAACCCCCTGTATGCAAAGAAAACAACAAGTGGGAGAATGTTGGGTATGTGTTATATTCTTTGCACGAGTAGTAGTGTCTATGCTGCGTCGGGTGCATAGAGGGGTTTGAGGGGGGGGTGCAAGGGCAACTCCCCTGAGAAAATTTGTTTTCCTGGGGAAACGTGTCACATTTTTTGCCTCGTTTTTCATGTTGCCTCAATTTTTCATGTCCATTGTTGGTAGGTTTTTCAGCACATGGTTTTTGCCGATGGTTTTCTATTTCTGGTTAAGGAACTAGGGTTGTGGACTAATCTCGGTCATTGGGTTAGGTTTTTGGATGTCTCTGACTCGTATATGTATATTGTATTGTAACTAATGTATCACATGAATGAATATAGAATATGTTGGTTTTCCTGTTTTGGGTTTCCAGGGGAAAAATGTCTATGAATGTTTGTATTTTCCATTGTATCTTTTCTGTCATTTTACTGAAAATATATTTGTAGTAAATATCATAAAAGGTTAAAATCTACAAAAACTATCCCACCGTAGCGGGGTTATTTCAAATAAAGAACAATATTACCTAGTGCACTACAAAAATAAGCACGCACCGGGAAATAATGATGCATAGTAATATCATTCTTTTAAAAATACATGGTGCGCAATGTAACATTGGAAGCACCAATGTGTTGTTAGTAGAGTGCACTATCATATGGTTAAATAAAAAACATTTACGCAACAATGTAGGATTGTGTAAAAAAAAATATATCGGTGCCCTCCATTGTATCATGCACATCAGTATGCACCGGTGCTACAATATGGAACACCATGTTAGGGTTAATTTCCAAATTTAGGCGGTGCAGTCTATAAACCAAAGCACACTGGGGCGTCTATTTTTATACTGCATCATGTCATTCTTAAACAATTTTTTTTCACTATTGTAGTTTTTCAAAAAAATAAAAGGCAGTGCGCTATGGAGTCATATATGCACCGGTGCACACACAAACACATGCGCACCATGCTAGTTGTTAGTCCCTAAAGTTTCACTTTACTGTGAGCGGGAAAGATAGGGAATCATCAAGTTATTGCAATGCTATTTATGAAGGGTTTTCTGAATAGGTTCTTAGAAATTGGTTGAAAGTTGTTTCAAGGATTCAAGAATAAACACATAACTCAAATGTAAAAGGAAGTAAACATCCCACTGATTTAGTAAATGGTAGTCACCTTAATAGATCGGAAATGTAAATAAGGAAGGGAATGTATGAGAGTATCTAGTTTGTCAAATCACATATGTATTTCTTATTTCAATATATCATTAAGAAACAAGAACATGTACTTGAAAAAAATCTTGATTATAAACAAAAACAACAAAGTGTTCACTGTGTTACTTAACAAGAAATCATATGCATTGCAACAGAATAAATGAATTTAAGTAAGAAAAGAAACAGAATAAAATATGAAAGAGGATCTGACCTTCAACATGCGTTTTCCATTTAGTATCAATATATAATATAATCTTGTGTTACAGTGGATTTTTACAAAAAGGTCCTTGAATGCCCAACTAATCGACCTTTTACTTTTCCTTCTACCTTGTTTATATAGTAAGAATACATATTTATGATGATCCAAAAGAAATGGATCGGAAAACCTCCTCATATATATTTATTTTCTTGTTTCAAATAATCAAGGAGAAGATCATATATGATCTCCAAGTCGAATTTATGAAGTGGCTTGTTAACTATTGTCCATGAGATTTTTTTGGAAGATAAATCTGGCAAATTCCTGAAAAATAGGGTCCAGAAATATCTCCGTATCTCCAAAAATGTGATAGATGTGTAAAAACCAAGAGATTTTTTTTTGAAGGGGCGCATTCCCAACAAAAAAATCTTTTGGTTTCCAAAAATTCATCTCAAGCTTCTTTGAAACCTCGCCCAAAATTGGTCACTAAAACATGAAATCATTTATTGTGAAATATCTAAAAAATAGGCCTCAAATATATATTTGAATATCTTAAAATATGATAGTTGTGTAAAAACTGAGAGAGGTTTTTGTGAAGGGGCTCGATACCAACAAAAACCTCTTTTTATTTATAAAAATGCATCTCCATCATTTCAGAAACTTCTCTTGCCGATAAATACTATAACAGGAAAAACAAAGTATTTCATGTATTTAATTTGTGTCTTTCTTCTTTCTATTTCCATCATGAGCTCTGGGTGTTCTTCAAATGGATAAAGGAGGTTCGAGACTTTCTCAATTTAATTTAATACTTTGAATATGATCCACTACCAAACCCCTCTCCTTCAACAATTTTTTATTTTTTAATTTCTGGAAAATCCTGTAACTGGTTTATTTCTGGAAAGGAATCATTTTTCTCATCATCATATGTGCCTTTGAGTGTAGATTCAGTAATTGAAACTGATCTTATGGTTTCCCTAGTTAAAGGTCTTATGGAGTATAATGCAATTAACTTTCCATTTTCTTGTTTCTTCTTCAAGTCTTCATATTCCTTCTCTGTCCTATGTAAAGAAGATGTCACTGCCTATTTTTTGATCTCCTTCTTAGAATCCCCTGAATTATCTTCTATAATTATGAGATTCCCCTTCTTGATGGAAGGATGAAACATTGTTTTTGAATTCAGTCTAAATTTATTGGCAACTATGGTAGAATTCCTTCTCGGGCATTTAGGTTAAGGTGTTTTCTTTTTACTCTATTTTTTACCCTTTGCAATCTTCTTACCTGTAGATTGTTGTTTCTGTTTGACTAGAGTCTGAATTGGACTTGTGGTTTAATATTCATATTCATCTAATTCCTTCTTTATATTTGGTTCAAGATAAATGTCAGTCTCTTCATTCATTTTAGGCTTCTTACCTCAACTAGTAGTGTCTTTATCATCATCTTTAACTACAAGAAAATAACCAATAGCTTACGGGGTTTGTAATTTTCTCTTGCCAACACAAGTTACCCTAGCTACAAGTGAATCTTATTTCATTAAAATTTCAGTGGATTAAGAGGTCTATTTCTATTTTACAGGTTTCTTCCCCTTGATAGTTTTGGATTTGGTTGGGTGTAGATTCGGTTTTAAGGATTGGATTAACCAGTCCAAAGATCTTTGGACTTCATTTAAGGAGAAGATTACTAATGTTCTAATCCGAACTTTATGAAGAAGACTGCTTTTTGTTGTAGGAGGATGGGACTAGATCTTCTTAGACATCTTGGATAAACTTTTTAATAGAAAATAGGGTAAATTAAGAGGGTAATCACCATTTACATGAATCAACGGTCTAATATGATAGAGATGGACCAAAGCAAACCTGCATTCACATGTAATGTATCTGTGGATAATCAGCAAGGAAGTGTGCCACTCTTTCCTTACCCAGTTATGTGGTATATTGTTACTCCAGTTAGGGTTTTGCTTCTCTGGAATTAAAAAATGATTCACAAACTCCATGGCTACATTTTCCTTCTTCCACCATATTTCCCCATACACTGGTAATATGCAGGCTTTAGCAATAGAATGCTTTGTCACATGTATTATAAGTTTTCCAACTAAATATTTGAAGCCATCAAAATTCTGTGCAAACGACATTGAGATATGTTCGTCATGACCCTGGAATGTTGAGAAAAATTCGAACCAACCATCGTCCTTGAATTTCTGCACCATCTTAGGAAATGCTTCGAGCAATTTGTTTCCTTCAGGCTCCAATCGGATTATCTGGCCACTCTTTTTGGGTGCCATATCATTGATACAATCCTGTAAACAATTCTGAGAATATCGAGGGTTGAATCTTCAATTCCTGAGAGCTCTTAAAAACTAGAATTTATCTCTTTACCTGCAAACCCTGCGTAGAACAACAAACATGCAAAAATATGTAGATAACGATTTCATTCATGATAATTGGGCATGTTGATTTTATGTTTTCTTTTTACTCTGTCTTTTACCCTTTTCAGTCTTCTTACTTGTAGATTGTTGTTTCTGTTTGATTGGAGTATGAATTGGACTTGTGGTGTAATCTTCATATTCTTCAAATTCCCTTTTTATATCTGGTTCAAGATAAATGTCAGTATCTTCATTCGTTTTAGGATTCTTAACTCAAGTAGTAGTGTCTTTATCATCATATTTACCTATAGGAAAATCACCAACACAAGTTACCAGCACAAGTGAATCTTCTTTCATTAAAATTTTGGTGGCTTGAGAGGTCGGTTTCTCTTTTACAGGTTTCTTACCCTTGACAGTTTTGGATTTGGTTGGGTGTAGATTCGGTTTTAAGAAGTGGATTAACAAGTCCCAAGATCTTTGGACTTCATTTAAGGAGAAGATTACTAATGTTCTAATCAAACCTTGATGAAAAAGACTGTTTTTTGTTGTAGCAGGATGGGACTAGATCCTCTTAGACATATTGGATAAATATTTTAATAGAAAATAAGGTAAATTAAGAGGGTAATCACCATTTACATGAATCAATATTCTAATATGATAGATATGGACCAGAGAAGACCTTCCTTCATATGTAATGTATCTTTTTGGGTGTCATATCATTGATACAATCCTGTAGACAATTCTGAGAAGCTCGACGGTTGAATCTTCAATTCCCAAGAGCTATTAAAAACTAGAATTTATCTCTTTACCTGCAAACCCTCCGTAGAACAACAAACATGCAAAAATAGGTAGATAATGATTTCATTCATGATAATCGAGCATGTTGATTTGATGTTTTCTTTTTACTCAGTTTTTTACCCTTTCCAGTCTTCTTACCTATAGATTGTTGTTTCTGTTTGACTAGAGTCTGAATTGGACTCGTGGTGTAATATTCATATTCATCAAATTCCCTCTTTATATCTGGTTCATGATAAATGTCAGCCTCTTCATTCATTTTAGGATTCTTACCTCAACTAGTAGTGTCTTTATCATCATCTTCACCTACAGGAAAATCACCAATAGCTTACTAGGTTTGTAATTTTATATTTCCATCACAAGTTACCCTAGCTACAAGTGAATCTTCTTTCATTAAAATTTTAGTGGCTTGAGAGGTCTATTTCTCTTTTACAGGTTTCTTCCCCTTGACATTTTTGGATTTGGTTGGGTGTAGATTCGATTTTAAGGATTGGATTAACCAGTCCTAAGATCTTTGGACTTCATTTAAGGAGAATATTACTAATGTTCTAATCAAACCTTGATGAAAAAGACTATTTTTTGTTGTAGCGGGATGGGATTGGATCCTCTTAGACATCTTGGATAAACGTTTTAATAGAAAATAGGGTAAATTAAGAGGGTAATCACCATTTACATGAATCAAAAGTCTAATATGATAGAGATGGACTAGAGAAAACATGCCTTCACATGTTTACAGGTCTTCTAGAGTACTGTGCAATCTTCTTTCCCTTTTCTTGTTTCTTCTTCAAGTCCTTATATTCCTTCTCTGTCTTGTGTAAAGAAGATTTCACTGTCTATTTTTTTTATCTCCTTATTAGAATCCTCTGAATTATCTTCTATAATTATGAGATTCTCCTTCTTTATCGAAGGATGAAACATTTCTTTTCAATTCAATCTAAATTTATTAGTAGCTCTGGTAGAATTCCTTCTAGGGAATTTATCCATAGGTGTTTTCTTTTTACTCTGTTTTTTACCCTTTGCACTATTCTTACTTGTAGATTGTTGTTTATGTTTGACTAGAGTTTGAAATGAACTTGTGGTGTAATCTTCATATTCATCAAATTCCCTCTTTATATTTGGATCAGGATAAATTTCATTCTCTTCATTCATTTTAGGCTTCTTACCTCAACTAGTAGTGCCTTTATCATCATCTTCACCTACAGGAAAATCACCAATAGCTTGCTAGGTTTGTAATTTTCTCTTGCCAACACAATTTACCCTAGCTATAGGTGAATCTTCTTCCATTAAAATTTCAGTGGCCTGAGAGGTTTGTTTCTCTTTTACAGGTTTCTTCCCTTGACAGTTTTGGATTTGGTTGCCTGTAGATTTGGTTTTAAGGACTGGATTAACCAGTCCCAAGATCTCTGGACTTCATTTAAGGATAAGATTACTAATGTTCCAATCAAACCTTGATGAAAAAAATTGTTTTTTGCTGTAGCGGGATGGGACTGGATCCTCTTAGCCATCTTGGATAAAATTTTTAATAGAAAATAGGGTAAATTAAGAGGGTAATCACCATTTACATGAATCAAAAGTCTAATATGATACAGATGGACTAGAGAAAACCTGTCTTCACATGTAATGTATCTTTGGATAATCAACAAGGCAATGTTCCACTCTTTCCTTACCCAACTATGTGGTATACCCTTGCTCCAGTTAGGGTTTTTCTTCTCTAGAATTAAAAACATATTCACAAACTCCATGACTACATTTTCCTTCTTCCACTATCTCTCCCCATACACTCGTAATCTGCATGCTTTAGAAATAGAATGCTCTGTCATGTGCATTAGAAGTTTTCCAACTATAAATTCAAAGCCATCAAAATTTTGTGCAAACATCATCGAGATCTATTTGTCATGACCCTGGAATGTTGAGAAAAAGTTGAACCAACCAGCGTCCTTGAATTTCTGCGCCATTTGAGGAAATGCTTCGAGCAATTCTATTCCTTCAAGCTCCAATTTGATTATCTGGCCACTCTTTTTGGGTGCCATATCGTTGATATGATCTTGTAGACAATTCTAAGAAGATCGAGGGTTGAATCTTCAATTCTTGAGAGTTGTTAAAAAATAGAATTTATCTCTTTACCTGCAAACCTTGCATAGAACAACAAACATGCAAAATAGTTAGATAACAATTTCATTCATGATAATAGAGCATGTTGATTTGATGTCGAGGTGGAGAGTACAATTCTCCAAATATAGTTGTTATCATATGAATAACATTCTGAAATAGATCATAAAGAGGCATGCAGATCCTCTAATCATGATTTAAAACGTTAGGACATGATCTGGGCAGGGTGGCGCATGCAGAACAATGATTATTTTTGGCACTGCAGGAATAGCACTATTCTTGCAATGCTTTTTCTAACTTGGAAAAATTTGAAAATTCAAATAATGAAACAACAAGTGAGTGACAGAGAATTCTCATATAAAATCCTAATATTTAAAAACCTCAAAAATCATTTAAAATGTGCAATAAAGATTGACAAATAATATTCCAAGCCAAGAATGGAAAAACAAAATTTAACAAAAAATCATGGAAAATGGGTAGAACAGGGACTAAGGACATTCAATCAGTAAAAAACAAGTCTAAGGACTAACACTGGATCCTTCTGGAGATAAATTTTCATGATGAAGCTTTAAGAACTTGCTGACCAATGCCTTCACATCCCTCATCATCATCAACTTTTACTATAATTATTTCCCTGTCCAACCATTCCTTTATTTGCAATCCAAAAATAACAACCACAAAACTGCAAGTAGTCTTTCCATTGGGCTATGGAGTCCTTATTCTTGCATAATGAAAAACTTGACACTACTCTCATACTGTAAATTGATCTTCAAACTGAAACCAACATGATCAAAAATAAATCTTATTTATGTACAACTCCTACACAATTAACCAATCAATTCCTTGATCGGGTCACATCAAACTTCCAATGCAAGCATGAAAGCATTTGACTGACAATATGGTCTTCTTCCTTGTAAGTAAATAAGAAAATGTAGGAAAAATGAGATGTTTGCAGTAAAAAATGAATGGGCACCCCATAATTACAACTGTAATTTTCTTTAATTCCAAATACTGCAAAATTGTGAACCTCTGGAAACACTGACTCCATGTAGACGGCTACTGGATCATATATAATATGACAAAATTCCAACTCATGAAAAAACCCAAAATTCTCCCTGCAATTTCTATTGTATTTGTGAGACCATAATCCACTTGATTTCCTCGAAACAACACATGAACATCACTTGTTTTATGATAGTGAACAACAACATCTTGGATAGGTTGATTTCCTTCATCTATTTCTCCAACATTAGATTCATACTCATAAAAAACGAGCTCACTATTGCACAGGTCAATGAATGTGGATGTGAAATTCTACTCTTCTCCATTTTCATATTCATCATATACATGTTGACTACAAAAAAATTATTCACAATTTTTTTTTTCATTATGCTCGTCAAAGAAAGAACATAAATGAACAACCTGGTATTTTGGAACAAAAAATTCATTATGAGAATCCAATAAATTTGTTGTCATACTATCCATGACACTATAATCAACAACATCTTGAAAACTTTCTCCTTGAAAATAAGAATGAGATAAAGTTTCATGAATGATCAAATGTTCTTTATCATGATAGGATGGAGACTTTTGATTGATTTCAACTGGCAAAGATAAACAAAAATTGTTCACCATCAATATAATCTTCAATAATTTCTTCACTAAAATACTGGCCTTCACATATATTTCCAGTAGCAAATTCTTCATGAAGAGATCCATTCGAATGGCCATCAAAACTGTTAGAATCATTATGAGAATATTCCAAAATATATTCACTGATCTCATCACTAAAGCCCTGCTGAAAATTTTTGCTAAGAGATTTAAATTACTCACAACAATCATTCAAGAGGCATTTGACAGGGTAAATCCTCTTACAATATAAATTAAAAGCATCATGTAAATCATTTAATGATGAAATACTAGAAACAAGAAGAGATCGGTACCATTGTCTCGCCTCTCCTTCCAAGGAGTACATAAACATCTTCAACAATACATCTTCATGATGAATATCAAGCTGCTCCATGTATTGATGAAAAACAATCAAGTGTTGTGTAGGATGATCATGATCATCTCCTATTAAACTTGGAAGTTAGTCTCTCCATTCATGCATAGTAGGCACAACATTTGGAAAACCAAGAATACTGAAGAAATCAAATGGAGCAAACCTACGGGCAAAAATGGCTTCCATGGACTTCGACGTCTTTGATTAGTGGAGTTTCCAATGGATTCTTCCTTCATGGAGTTTCCAAGTGAATTATACAGTCCTAAAAAGTGTCCAACTCGTTTTCACCATCAAGAGATAGAATTGATCATTGTCGTTCTCCCAGGGATAAATTATTCTTTCCTTTGTCCCTGACAACGGTGCCAAAAGATGTTAGTCCCTAAAGTTGCACTTGACTGTGAGAGGGCAAGCTTGGGCATCATAAGTTTATTGAAATGGTATTTATGAAGGGTTTTCTGAATAGGTTTTTAGAAAGTGGTTGAAATCTGGTTCAATGATTCAAGAATAAACACATGACTCAAATGTAAAAGCAAGTAAACATCCCACTGATTTAGTAAATGGTGGTCACCTTAATAGATCGGAAATGTAAATAAAGAATGGAATGTATGAGAGTATCTAGTTTTTCAACTCACATATGGATTTATTATTTCAAAATATCATTAAGAAACAAGAACATGTACTTGAAAAAAATCTTGGTTATAAACAAAAACAACAAAGTGTTCATTGTGTTACTTAAAATCACGAAATCATATGCATTGCAACAAAATAAATGAATTCAAGTAAGAAAAGAAATAAAATAATATATGAAAGATGATCTGACCATCAACATGCATTTTCCATTTAGTATCAATATAGAATACAATCTTGTCTTACAGTGGAGTTTTACAAAAAGGTCCTTGAATGCCCAACTAATTGACCTTTTACTTTTCCTTCTACCCTATTTATATATAAATAATACGTATTTATAAAGATCCAAAAGAAATGGATCTGAAAACCTCCTCACCTATATTTAGTTTCTTGTTTAAAATAATCAAGGAGAAGTTCAGATCTGATCTCCAAGTCAAATTGATGAAGTGGCTTGTCAATTGTTGTCCATGAGATTTTTTTGGAAGATAAATCTGGCAAATTCCTGAAAAATAGGGTCCATAAATATCTTTGTATCTCCTAAATTGTGATAGATATGTAAAACTCGAGATATATTTTTGTGAAGGGGCCCATTCCAAACACAGACCTCTTTTTTTTTCCAAAAAATCATCTCAAGAGGCTTTGAAACCTCACCCAAAATTGGTCACTAAAACAGGAAATCATTTATTGTGAAATCTCTAAAAAATAGGCCTCAAAGATATATTTCAATATATTAAACTATGATATTTATGTAAAACCTGAGAGAGGTTTTTGTGAAAAGGATCGATCCCAACAAAAACCTCTTTTGGTTTCCAAATATTCATCTCCATAGGTTCAGAAACTTCTCTTGAAGATAAAGACTAAAACATGAAAAACATAGTATTTCTTGCATTTGATTTTTGTCTTTCTTCTTTCTGTTTCCATATTGAACTTTGGGTGTTATTCAACTATAGTAAGGAGGTCCAGGGATTTATCAATTGAATTTTATACTTTGAATATGATCCACTACCAAACCCCTCTCCTTCAAAACTTTTTGATTTTTTACTTTTTGGAAAATCATATAACTAGTTTATTTCTGGAAAAGAATCATTTTTCTCATCATCATATGTGACTTTGAGTGAATATTCAGTGATTGAAATTGATCTTATGGTTTCCCTAGTTACAAGTCTTCTGGAGTATGGTGCAATATGCTTTCCATTTACTAGTTTCTTCTTCAAGTCCTCGTATTCCTTCTCTGTCTTGTGTAAAGAAGATGCCATTACCTTTTTTTTGATATCCTTCTCAGAATCCTCTAAATTATCTTCTATAATTATGAGATTCTCCTTCTTGATGGAAGGATGAAACATTTCTTCTGAATTCAGTCTAAATTTATTTGCAAATCGGGTAGAATTCCTTCTAGGGCATTTAGGTACAGGGGTTTTCTTTTTACTTTGTTTTTTACCCTTTATAGTCTTCTTACCTGTATATTGTTGTTTATGTTTGACTAGAGTCTGAACTAGACTTGTCGTGTAATCTTCATATTCATCAAATTCCCCTTTTATATCTGGATCAGGATAAATGTTAGTCTCTTCATTCATTTTAGGCTTCTTACCTCAACTAGTAGTGCCTTTATCATCATCTTTACCTATAGGAAAATCACCAATAGCTTACTGGGTTTGTAATTTTCTCTTGCCAGCATAAGTTACCCTAGTTGTAGGTGAATCTTATTTCTTTAAAATTTTGGTGGCTTGAGAGGCATATTTATCTTTTACAAGTTTCTTCTCCTTGACAGTTTTGGATTTCCTTAGTCGTAGATTCATTTTTAAGGACTAGATTAACCAGTCGCAAGATCTATGGACTTCATTTAAGGAGGATATTACTAATGTTATAATCAAAGCTTGATGAAAAATGTTGGAAATGTTTAACAGGTTGTCATTGATGGCAAGTATAGCAATGAAGATGGCATGAATATAGGAAGAATGTAATAGACGGGCACCAGAAGTATTTTGGGAAGAAGATGATAGTGCAGAAGAGATAGTGCAGAGGATGTTTGGTATGTTTTACAGGCAGCGTAAGCTTGTCATTGATGGTAAGTACATCAGTAATGATGGCTTTAGTACAACACCGATGATCAACAGGCAAATAGAAGATAAGTCCAGGAAGATCGAATGATCAAAGGAAACACTGGAAAGTACAATAGTGATGATGGCTTGAGTACAACAGCGATGATCAACAGGCAAAGAGAAGATAAGTCCAGGAAGATCGAATGATCGAAGGAAACGCAACATTGACAAAATGATCGAAGGACTAAGAAGCATTTCTGATCGTTGGATCCCATCCAAAATTTCTGATAGCATGAGGGTCGTCAGATCTGAATAAAGACAAGAAGAGCATGCTGAAGAGGAGGATAGATCTCAGGCGTCAGATCTGAGCGCAGGGTCCGACCACCGTTGGATCGAGGAAAACCTGCACGATCTTTAAAAGTGCAAGGAGTAGAGGGCTCACAAATCCCGAAAGCAGGAGGACCGTCCATATTAGGGGGTTATGTGGACCGTTGATCCGACTCCCTGTCAGAGTTTCGGGGATCGAGAGTTGGAGATGACAAGTAATATCATCCACAGAAATCCCGATTTCACGATATGAAAAATCTCGACTGAATTTGAACCGTCAAATCAAGATGTGATCTAGACCGTCGATCCGACTCACGTCAGCAAACCACGACAGCTAGGAGCACATGGCACAACCAGGTAATGACAAGTGTCAGACTGATTCAACATGCCAAGCACATGTAAGTCATGAATCAGGGTGACACGTGGCAGTTATTTAACACATGTGATGTCAGCAGACTTACACCATGTCAGAGTTTCGAGGATCATGTGTTGGATATGTCAAAAAAACAATGCAACAGGAATCTCGATTTCGCGATATGCAAAATCATGACTTAAATCGCAGCTATTGAATCAAGATCAAATTTGGACCGTTGATTCCAATCCATGTTGGAGTTTCAAGGATCGAGTGTTGAAGTTGTCAAAGAACATTCACCACAGGAATCCCGATTTCGCGATATGTGAAATCGCGATGTAATCTGAGCCGTCAGATTAAGGTTGAATCTGGACCGTCGATTCCAGTCCTTGTCAGAGTTTCGGGGATCGAGAGTTGGACATGTCAAAGATTTTTGACATTAGGAATCCCGATATTGCGATATGTGAAATCGCGACGTAATCTGAGCCGTCAGAATAAGGTTGAATTTAGACCGTTGATTCTAGTCCTTGTCAAAGTTTCGGGGATCGAGAGTTGGACATGTCAAAGATTATTGACATCAAGAATCCTAATATCGCGATATGTGAAATCGCGATGTAATCTGAGCTGTCAGATTAAGGTTGAATCTGGACCATTTATTCCAGTCCTTGTCGAAGTTTCGAGGATCGAGAGTTGGACATGTCAAAGATTATTGACATCAGGAATCCCAATATCGCGATATGTGAAATCGTGATGTAATATGAACCGTTAGATCAAGTGTTGATCGGAGGGCTACTGATGCACGACACAATGAAACTGCCAGAAACCATTGATGGTGTCTGCTAGAGAATTTGAAGAGACCCCTGTGTAATCGCCAGAGGAGATGAAGAGTCTCCAAGCTTCGTCCAAGTGAAGGAAGACTATTCTTAGAAGGGATTGACAGATGGATGAGCGTGGAATCCTGTAACTGAAACAGAGAAAATGAGCTCGACTTTCACAGAGAAGACGAAGAGTCTCAACTGCTAGAGAGGCTGAGGAATCTCAACATAACATCCAGTGATGCTAAACACGTGGGAAAATGGCCAGAGAAGCTGAAGAGTTACGATGATGATCACGCAGAGCACTCGAGAGGTGGAGGATATTGGCGCGGTATGAGCATGCAGAGGAATGGTGAATATTGCATGCACAAGATGCACAGAAGCAATATATACATGGTACAGAGAAGAGAAGGGTTGTTGTTGCTGTTGGAGTTGTTGTGGTCGCTATGTAGAAGGATTGAAGTGTGAGCAAGGAGGCAGAGCGCAGGAGCAGAAATACACAGTAGAGGAAGGTTGCAGTGAAGGGACATGGTGCAGAGAGTATAAATGGTAGAAGAACAAACAACGCAAGTGATGTGTGCAGAAAGGCAATGAGGCAGACAGAGAAACGAAATGTAGCAGAACAGTGATAAGTCCGATAAGCCATTGTTGAACATTATATCACTGTAATAAGTTTCAGAAGCAAAGATTTATTTTCCAAGGTGGTTGGGAGGTGCTAGGGAGGACTGTTGTCCTCATAGGTTCAAGTGGGTGCTTGAACATAGGGAGTTGTAGCTTCCATCTGGTTGCCGCCGGAGAAACCAGGGTGGCAGGGTGGTGTAAGGGAGAACTCTTGTTCTCTGTTATACAGGTTGGTGCCTGTATGATTGGAAGTTGGTGCTTCCATCCAGTTGGTGCTAGAAACACTCAGGGAGTTGGTGCTTCCTTCTAGTTGGTGCTAGAGAAACCAAGGAGTTGGTGCTTTCTTCTAGTTGGTGCTAGAGAAACCAGGGAGTTGGTGTTTCCTTCTAGTTGGTGCTAGAGAAACCAGGGAGTTGGTGCTTCCTTCTAGTGGGTGCTAGAGAAAACAGAGAGTTGGTGCTCTCAGCAAGTAGTAGCTTGCAAAACAGAGGTTGTAGCCTCATTATGAGTTGGTGCTCATATGTATGATAATGTAAAGAATGTAACTATTACTTATCATATAAAGAAAAAGAGATTTTTACCCTATATGGGTTTCCTCGGGAAATATATGTCTTTGCGTTTCTCATATATGTGTGACTGATGCTGAATGTGCCATTGTTTATTTCCCTGCATTAATGTGATCATCATTCAATGTTTCTGTAAAGAGTTTAAAAGAAGCATAATTGTTTAAGCACGGTAACAACTGATTCACCCCCCCCTCCCCCTCTTAGTTGTCCAACAAAAAATGCTGCTTTTTGTTGTAGCGAAATCGAACTGGATCCTCTTAGACATATTGGATAAAAGTTTTAATAGAAAATAGGTTAATTCAAGAGGGTAATCACCATTTACATGAATCAATAGTCTAATATGATAGAGATGGAATAGAGAAAACTTTCCTTCACATGTAATGTATCTATGGATAATCAACAAGGCAATGTGTCGCTCTTTCCTTACCCAACTATGTGGTATACCCTTGCTCTAGTTAAGGTTTTTCTTCTCTAGAATTAAAAACTGATTCACAAACTCCTTGACTACATTTTCCTTATTCCACCATCTTTCCCCATACACCGGTAATATGCAGACTTTAGCAATAGAATGCTCTGTCACGTGCATTATAAGTTTTCCAACTACATATTCAAAGCCATCAAAATTCTGTGCAAACGTCATCGAGATTTGTTCTTCATGAACTTGGAATGTTGAGAAAAATTTGAACCAACCAGCGTCCTTGAATTTGTGTGCCATATGAGGAAATTCTTCTAGAAATTAGGTTCCTTGAGGCTCCAATCTGATTATTTGGCCACTCTTTTTGGGTGCCATATCATTGATACTATCCTGTAGACAATTCTGAGAAGATCGAGGGTTGAATCTTCAATTCTTGAGAGTTGTTAAAAACTAGAAGTTATCTCTTTACATGCAAACCCTGCGTAGAAAAATAGATATGCAAAAATAGGTAGATAATGATTTCATTCATGATAGTCGGGCATGTTGATTTGATGTTGAGGTGGCGAGTACAACTAAATCCCCTGAATATAGATGTTAGCATATGAATAACATCCTAAAATAGATCATAAAGAGGTATGCAGATCCTCTAATCATGATTTAACACGTTAGGACACTATTTGGTTAGGGTGGTGCATGAAGGACAATGATTATTCTCGGCGCTGTAGGAATAGTTCTATTCTGCAGTGCCTTTTCTAACTTGGCGAAATTTCAAAATTCAAATAATGAAACAACAAGTGATGTGACAAAAAATTCTCATATAACATCCTAATCAATAAAAACCTCAAAAATCATTTAAAATTCACAATAAAGATTGAAAAATAATCTTCCGAGCCAAGAATGGAAAAACAAAGTTTAACAAAAAATCATGGAAAATGGGCAAAACGGGGACTAAGGACACTTAATTAGCCAAAAAAAAGGTTAAGGACTAACACTAGGATTTTTTATTTTTTAAATAAATAATCGGTGCGCTCATTAAACATGTATTGACTAGTGCGGTTGTGAATCAGGCGCACTAGAACAATGTTTTATTAAAAAACATTACCGACGATAAACATAATTTTTACCATTCTCAGTGTCGTAGAGCTCAAAAGCACCAGTGAAACCTTTACCTATATGAATTTCCCTTCCATCGGTGGTTCCCTTGGTTTTGTTACTTTCATCTGTTGTTGGGTGCGTGAATTTCAAATTTTTCCAAACTGTGGGAAAATTTATCTTTTTTTAGTACGTCGCAACCATGCCTCCCCAATGATAGAATGTCCAGGTGATCTCCTTGTTTCTTCATAATTTAAGTTTTCACGAGTTTAAAATTTAAAATTGACTGAAATTTTAAATTTAAAAAAAAAAAAAAATTGGATGGTGCGTTCGATGCTCTTGGCTCGCATAGTGTATAGTATGACATCTAAATTTACAAGATGCACTCCATACCTTATTAGATTTCTTGATGATGTGTTGGTAAACATAAACGCACCGACGCGTTCGTTTAACGACACACCGAAGAAAATATTTTAACTGGTGGGGCGGTGCTTCAAAGTACAACTAATGCACTGGGGCATTAACATACATAGCGCACCACCCTTATCATATATATTTTATGCAGTGCATTGGTAAACATGTGCACCGGGGTGATCCTGTTTACAAAACACACCACTTAGAAATGTAACATTGTGTTGTGGTGCACCTAGTAATTGTTTTGGTGGCACCATGCACGATGTGATAGGAACGACTGGAACACATTGTTATAAAGTTCCAGACTTGAAAATTTGTTAAATTTTATGTGATGGTGCGACTATGTTAGTTACACGCAACGAAGTGTGTAGGGACGGTATACACACTTCATTTTTTTGCTAATTTTAAATAGTTGTTTACCTTTTTTTAAATTTTAATTTGTTTTTTGGTTTCAGCAGTGAGTATGATAAACATAACGCACCAAGGCGTATTGTTTGTAGTGTAGTGGCTCGGTGCAGTACCTTTTTCCAATGCACTACATAAAATAGTATTAAATTTTAATTCGGTGCATTATTATACACTGACGGATTGGGCACAGTGCTCACAATATATATGGGCGCACCGCGGATGGTGCATGACAATTTTTTTGGCACATCGTTAATGAAATTATATTATTTTTTGAAGGAAGTTATTTTTCTGTATTTACAGATAAATTTACCATTCAATATATATTTTTTAATGTTTTATGTATGAGTGAGACTAATGTAATTCATATTTTAATCATGTAGAGAAGTGAGAAGAGAGAGAAACAACAACAACAGGAGCAGAGGGTGGACCTAACAATGTTGTATGGGAATGGGAGGTGAGGGAGAGGGAGAGGGATTTGTACCCTCACCCTATTACTCCAATGAATCATGCTCTCTTGAGGGATGTAGGCCTCCTTAAGTAATATGAGGAGGCTACATCCCTTAAGGGGCACTCTGGGTTGTTGGTGCATCTAATCCGTCAATGGGATGTCCATAGACATGCTTTTCGTGTGGTTATGAATCAGTGGTACCATCCCACTGTGAAGGATTTTTACTTTATCACTGGGCTATCTAGGAGAGGGGAGGACTTTCCCTAGTTCCCAGATGTCTCAGTAGGTGTTTCTGCTGAGATTCAAATCATGTACTCTCAACGATATATTTTGGTTGAGGTACTATCCCCAATTGATTTTCAGGTGTCTGGTGGACAACGAAAAATCGCCTCTTTTGGTGCATACAAGGTTAGGTGCCTCTCACTCTTAGTTACTACCATAGCCCATTTTACCAGTGATGGGAAGCGCATTAGCTGCCCTCTTTTGTATTATGTTGATTCATTGGTAAATTGACCACGATGTATCAGATGGTATGCCATTTTTTTATGGCATTTTTGTAAAGCGCTCGACAAATGTTGGGCTATGATACGTGGGAGATAGAACTCCCCATTTGCCTCAGAGACGTTTTACTTATGTTTAGAGAGGTTTCCAAAGACAAGGCCGACTTTTGTTTGTTATCCTCCTAGGCCAAGGACTCATGTGTGGATGCGCATGTTGGGGGAGATGATGCCCAAGAGGGGCTAGGTGGAGTTTCCGTCCATGATTGCACTAGACACACTAGGGATACTAGGAAGTGTGGCGGATCACATGTTCTTCATGGTGTTGTGTCCTTGCATGGGTTGGGATTGGAGAGGATGTACGAACATCCCCTACACAGTAGATGATAGAGGCAATATTATTGTTTTTTTTAAATTAATATAGTTTCATTTTTTTTCTTACTTAATTAGAAAAAAATTAATTCTAACACATTCTTTAACTTGTTTTATTAATTTGCTTAATGAATTAATTGTGTAATTATTGTTTTGTACTATAAATATTGCAGATATTGGCACTTTCACTAGGGACATGCCTCCTCCCCCAACAAATTACGATTAGGATATGATTCCTAAGGCCATGAAGGATCAAGGTCCTCGGGTGTCGATACCCGGCAACATGCGTCATAGGCCCAATACCAGATTCAAGTTGGAGTTGGGCGACTGACTCTCTACACTTTTGACAAAGGTGGGAATCTGTCCTGACCTGATGTGAGACATCAGGTAAAATCCTATGCTCTTGGATATTTGGAGGGAGATGTCACGTGATTTGATGCCTCTTATGCGTCATATCGTCAGAGATACCAGGATACTAGTAGCGAGGAGGGCTCCCGATGATAGTCACAACTCTTCTTCCAGTACAACTCATTCATCTAGTACCACATTGATTGATGAGGGTGGTCGTGATCATCCTTCTCCACATCCTACTCATCCTCCTTCACCTCACCCAAATAATGAGGAGGAAACGCATATTCCTCATCCTCCTCTTTCACCTCATCATGAGGAAGCAACACACATTGCTCATCCTCTTTCACCTCATCTAGATGAGCATGTCATACTTATTCCTCATCCTCCTCTTTTACCTCACCTAGATGAGCATTCCAGACCTATTCCCCATCCTCCTCTTTCACCTCACCTAGATGAGCAGGCAAGACCTATTCATCATCCATTATCTTCCACTACACACCAAGCCTCCACTATTGTTGTAGATATGTAGATTATCCCACCAGCTGGACCAGATATGTTATAGAAATTATTTGACTTTTCCATGATATATATATATATATATATATATATATGGTGTTTTTTTTTCTATTGATCTTGTTGATGATGTACTTAATTTATATGTCGATGTTGATGTGTCTATTGTTAGGTCATGCTATATATGTTTGTTAAATGTGCTTGATAGATATATATGTTATAACATTGTTCATTAAAAATGCATTTTTCGTCTTGATCATGATGATATACTTAATTAAATTATAATATGTTGATGTTGATGTGTACATATTTAGGTCATGTTAGATATGTTTAATGTTAAATGTGCTTGATAGATGTGCATGTTAAATGATGCTTGTTAGATGTGTGTGATGATGATGTTAGAACATGTTTGTCTTTTGTTAGATGTGATGACAATGATGATGACCTATTAAATTATTAGATATGTGTGCTAGATAATTAATGATGTTTATATCTGCTAGAGGTATATATAATTACATTATGTTAGCTAGCAAATATACATGTCTATTTTAGATGTTGTTTATGTTTGTTATAAGATGGTTATCATCATCATGTTTATTTTTATAAATTATAAAGTTCAATATGGTTGAAACTATAATGATAAAATTGAAACTATAATTGGATAGATAGTTCATTATACATATTAATTCTAACTATTTTTTTTAAATATTAAATATGAATAAATATTATTTTCCATTGTACTAATTACTCTTTTTGAATAGACTCTTCTACACTAAAAATTGTTATTATAAAAAAATTATGATCTCCAACGATAATCATTCCATTGGATTTAACATTTTATGGATTCAAATCTTCCTATTGTTATTTTTGTCATTAATTCGTAAGTTGATTGCTATCAAATTTTAAAATATTACTTCATTAATTGTGGTTTTATTCAACATTGGGGGCATAATTTTATAAATATTTTCAAAAACAATGATAAAAGTATGTAAACTAACAAACACTAATTTAGTTAAAAACCAAATTATCACAAAATCATGTTATAAATTTAATTATTTAATCATAAAACACATTTTTTTGTTAATCATACTTTTAAATCTACAAAATAAATTAACATAAACTTGATTTTTGAATCAAAATGTACATATCCTAAAAAATGTTGCACCATTAAACATGCATATCAACCATATCATTACATCTAATTATATATACATAAAAAGTATAATTTCATATCCCATTAAAATTTCAACTAGAGATTTAAAATGTTTCAGGATTTCACAATTGGAAATACTTAAAGAAGATGAAATATTTTTAAATATATGCAATGATATATAAATATGTTCAAATAACAAATGTTCCATGTAATCACAAATAACTTGGAAGACAAACACATTATGCATCAAACTGACTCTTAACCAACTAAAATTGTTCAAAGATTTGTTATAATTAACTTAACATTTCCTCTATCAGAAGATGAATAAAAATCCATATATATTTAGCGAATTCAAGAATATAAAAAAAATGATCTAGGTGGATATTGGTGGCCACCCACCTATTCCAATTGGCTCCTCTTGTCAGTTTTTAGTTCAACACATTCTTCTATACTTCTTTGTAATTGTGGGTTCTACACTTTCAGGGTTGTCTGAAGCCCCACACATCTTCCAAGTGGATACATGTAGCATCCCACCTAATCCAAATGGCTTATTTCGAATGTTTTCATGTCAACACATCTTTTTGTACTTCTAGGGCCATTTTGGGGTCCTAAATAGTTTTTTTTTGGTGTGCCACAGTCAAATGGTAGATAGAGTTAGAGTTTGACAACATAATGCATAATTCTCGAAAAAACCTTTCCAATGGGCTATCACGTGCCTAAAACGAAGATCATATGCAAAAGCTACGACCCCAAAAAGTTAATGTACTAACTTACCTAAACGAGGCCCACATGAATTTTGGTGTTTCATCTCCTAGGGTTAGGTTTTTGGATGTCTATTGTTTTGTCATTCATGTTTATCATAAAAATTCCTTCAGAGACTCATTGCAATAATCTTCTTTCAAATGAGCATAGTCGTCACATCGATTCTTACAGATAGAGATGCCACCATTCTAGCAAGTCTTGCACTCCGTATTTTTACAGTCTCTTTACAAATATTTCATTAATAGAAATCAAGTATTGTTGTATTCCTCTGCTTCTAGCAATTTTCATGATTATCTTCATCAAGCGACCATTTTGGAGGAACCTCTCCCTTCAAGGTACAAGTTATTTTTGATATTCCCATATTTGAAGGTCATATAGATGCGGATGCCCTAGAAAAATGGTTAAATCTATTAGAAGGTTATTTCTTTGTTCAAAAAAATTTCGACAGTGAAAAAATCACCTTTGCGCTCCTCAAATCTCTCCCCCATGTCAAACATTGGTGGGAAACTTACTAGGAGTAAATTTCCACAGAGGAATCTGGAATATATGGGGTCAATCCCACTTGGGATTGTTTTGTGGATGCGTTCAAGGAACAATACTACCGTGTTGATAACTATGAGGACCAGTACACAAGATGGACCACACTGCGGAAAGAGAAGATCCAAACAGTGTCAGTGTTCACAAATACTTTGCATACCTTGTGCACCAAGATGGGTATCAAAGACTCTAAGCGATATCTAGTTGTGAAATACCATGGGGCTCTACATAGGTACATCCAAACCAAAATGGATCTCCTAAACATATCATCATTTGGAGTTGTCTATCTATATGCTGCCAAAATTGAGCATAAATTTAGGCACTAGAACAAATTGGAATTCGGGTCTGCAAATCCATAACAACCAAAGCATGGTAAAGATGACCCTAACCAGCAACCTCTAGACAACCAGTCCAAGAAACAAGACAAGAATGGTAAAGGAAAGATGAAGAATTACACTAGGAAGTGGTGTGACTTCCACAAAATCCCTTGGCACAACACCGAGTAATTTCGCTCGAAACATTCATTGGTGGTCGAGGTCAAAGACATGGAGCCGAACGCATACCCCATTGTTACTGTCATGACCAAAATAATTCAACTAGAAGAACCAATAGATCCAGAAGAGGGGGAGCGCCTCTTCCATTCAAAAATGTGGGTGAAGGGGACCCTATTGCATTTCATTGTTGATAACGACATCCAGAATAACCTCATTTCAGCTAAGGTCTGTTAAGAACCAAATATCAATATAGCATAGAAAAACCTCAGAAAAAGTACTCAAGGCCTTGAAAAAGAGATAATTTCAGATAATAAGCCTCTTCGAGGGAGCAACCTCCTTTTACCCCACTTAAATGTTCAAGTACAAGATGATTCAAATTGAAAATGTCTCCTTGGTATATATAGGAGACTAGGAGGTATAATTACAACTAATGGCCTAAAGCCGACATAAATAAAATAACATTACTAATATAGTATGCCCTAATTAAGGGGTAATGAACCAATATTAGGGCTTAACATGCCCCTCCCCTTGACACAAGTGTTGTGTGCAATGCTTGAGTAACTCTGGATGCTTCTGTATAAAAGACTCATCTTCCCAAGCAGAATCTTTAGCCAGTAGTTTCCTCCATTTAATGAGATACTCTGAAATGGATCTATTCCTCAGCTGGCGAATTCTTGTGTCAGTGATGGCTTCAGGCTCCAATATGATTTTTCCTTCCTCATAAATTTCTAGCAATATAGTTTGAACTGGGATCTTGTCGCCTATAACCTTCTTTAAGCATGAAACATGGAAAACTGGGTGTACTCGTGAAGATGCAGGCAGCTCCAATTTGTATGCCATAGTACCAATCTTTTGCAACACATTATAAGAGCCATAGTACTTTGGTGATAATTTATTATCCT
>ML786751.1:173167-198032 GCA_009831015.1 Picea engelmannii | reverse complement strand
TCAATTTGGATACTCTAGAAAGAAGTTATGATTGTTTTACCTGGAACACCTTCTTGAGACTAGTCAATAGGACTAGTCAGATACCCTATCTTACACAAGGTGTATCTACAAATTTAAGATGACCCAGAAGCTGAAATTTTTATAGAAAAAATTCTGCAATGACTCAGTTCAGGATGAATCCAGAACCCTATCTTGTGCAGGCTGTATCTACAAAATTATAAGGCCTCGGGAGCTAAATTTTGAACCCAACGTACCTTAATCCGTCTATTAAGTATCCTCCAAGCCGTTCCTTCTGAAACATTGTAGAAAACAAGTTATCGCAAAAATCCCAAGGTGCCTCAGATGTAGCAGCGAAACCCCAAGACCTTTAGCTCTGATACCATATGTTAAGAACTAAATATCAATATAGCATATAAAAACCTCAGAAAAAGTACTCAACGCCTTGAAAAAGAGATAATTTCAGATAATAAGCCTCTTTGAGGGGGCAAACTCCTTTTACCCCACTTAAATGTTCAAGTACAAGATGATTCAAAATGAAAATGTCTCCTTGGTATATATAGGAGACTAGGAGGTATAATTACAACTAATGGCCTAAAGTCAACATAAATAAAATAACATTACTAATATAGTATGCCCCAATTAAGGGGTAATGAGCCAATATTAGGGCTTAACAAGGTCATGTTGGCAGCCCTACATGATTTTTGCCTTTTAAAGCGACAAATAACAATTCATGTAGTTGCCTATGCTTTGTCATCTAAATATGGCTATTTGAAGGTGACTTTTCAGTTGTAAAAGAATGTTTTGATTGTTCCTGTTTTATTTTTTCTTTTTCTTTTTCATTTTCGTGTTTTCATTCATGACTGGAAGCATGAATGAAGCATTAAAATTTATAATCTTGTTTCAATTATATCTAAGGTTTGGTCTTTAGAAGGGTCAATGTTCTTACAACTCTTTTAATGAATGTTATTTTTCTTTGAATCTTATCATATATCAATAAAACATTTGTTTTGAGATTGCTCTTGTATTATCAACTATATCTTGAGTACTTTGTACATACACCAAGAATCGATTGGCAATGGATTATAGGTTTGTTTCATAATTCTTGGTAAATCATTTTGATTTCTACTTTTTGATATACTTTGGCTTGTAAAACACACTCTCTCCTAACCTTAGCAACTTGACTTCACCCATTACACAACAATGAGATTCAGACACAACTCGGTCGTACTTTGTACTCTGTTTGAGGTGGCAGTTCAAATCAATAGATCCTTCATTACAAACCAGAGTCTTGGGTTTCTTTCTGTACTCAGGGCACTCATTACCCAAAATGCCCAAATTTTTGTGGCTTGAAACCCCTTATGCTCTCGTTTTGGTCGTTCTAGGGTAATGGTGGGTTTCACTCCTGTGTTTTTGGCTCATAATTTCCTTTGTTACTGTTACATCTAAAACCACAGTTAGTTCAATTCACTCTTGTTACAGTCTGTTCAATCCCGTTTTTGCCTGCCAGAGACACGTTTTTGCAGGAGCGTTTCTGAGAAAACCATGACGAATTAGATCAACCCTTGAAACCCTGGAACGGAAATGAGCCCATTTACCTTCAACGCGGGTAGATTCTTCAGAAACGAATTCATTTCACATGTATGATTCATTTTTTGAACATTTTCTCAGAAAATTTGTTGTGTTTCAGTTTTCTTTATTTTCATTTCTTCTCTGTGGATTTGAAGATCTGTAGAAAACCATTGAGTTCTATCACAGACAACCCTACAGTGCTGGATAAACCTCTGATAGATAAGCCTCTTATTTCCTCAAGTGGTAGGCCAGATTTCTTGTGTGAAAACCTTTGTGAAAGGGCAATGCCCGATCAACTTTATGTGAGCAACAAGTTTTTAGTTCTGAGTTTATTAAAACTCATGTGCATCAACCCTTTTGTTTACCCTAACCCTGCTGAAAAATCCAATAGTAATAACCTCCCACCATGTCTGAAAGACAACAAGAGATTTAAAAGTATCAATCTCGGGCCAAGGCCAACAGTGAACATTGTTAGTGTTTTGACGCACAGTCATGTGCCTCTTCAACCAACTGTCCCAACCCCACAGTGTGAAGTATGTTTACATTGGATAGGAAAATATTACATAGATGTCCCCATCCTTCAGGAAAAGATCAAGACCCTCACGGATCAGATTGACTCATTAACAAGTGAAAACCACGAGCTCAATATCAGTGCATAAAGGGAAGGAAAATGTTTCAAAAGGACTGGCAATGTCATAATAAAAAATGTTGAGTGTGTCAAAGCAGTGATTAATTCTGAGATTCTATGATTCAAATTTAGTATTCATTTGAAAGGTAAGATTTGTTGTTTATCTTAGTTATGCTTTTATTGTTATATTATAATGAATATGGATTGATTTAGATTTATGTTGGTTAAAATAAGACTAGCTACAAAATCAACAGATTCTTTACCCAATCAATTCTCATGTAAAATTTTGGAAAATATTAGTTAAATAAATGTCTAATTTCTTCATTTTGTTTTCTTTCAAGATATCATGTATCTTGTGGTGATCTCAAAAGATGGAGTATTTATGGACTTAGTTAATTAGCCATTTATTTTGGCTTATTTTGTAAAACAAAAACATAACTTTTATAATTTTGGGAGATACAATTTGATATTGATTGGTTTTATGACCCTCTATTTTTGTAACTAGTAAATCATCTTGAGGTTTGATCCTATCCTACAAGATAGGATGTTTAGCTTGCAACAACTCTTTAAATACTTCATATTTTTTGTAATGAAGGCATCTTAGCCTGGGGCTGAAGGTGGATGATTAATTCACAAACTTGAATGGAACAATAATTTGCATTTTAGCTTTAGCTTTTTGTAAATGGTGTTCTCATTTATGTTTTGTTTATCCTGATACACTTATAGGTTTTGATAGTTTTAGACTTCACAATCTATTATATTTTTGGGATAATTCTTTTTAAAATATCGTCCATATTTGATGCTTCAGATATTAAACAGAGTGATCATTTGTTCAGCTCAAATGACAAGATTTCTCTTTAATTTTTAGTTGAAGGATTAAATGCAACATTGTTACAATCAGATTTATCTTAATGCAATTTCTTGCAATCATAAGATCACAGCACCTATTCGTATCATTCATTCTGTTATTAAAACTCAACTGCCAACACATTGTTCTGCATTTATTCAAGACGTTTTTTATGGTTCATTGCAGGTTTCCCTCTTGGACAAGGTGGTTGGATGTTCTCTAATCATGCAGATGTATGGATACATATCGTTAAATCGCTAACAGGTTAGCTCATTTATGTTTTTCTGTCGTTTAGTCATCACTGAAACTTGAATATATGGTTTGGCTTTTGACTATCCACATGTTTCTGTTTCATAGTATTTTTTCTTATTAGTTTAGATTTATAAAGAAAAAAACGAAAAAAATATTTTATGTGCTTTCTTTATCTGCTTCTTCAAAGCAGTGATTTTTCACATTGAGTTTCATGAGTTTAGATTAAAACTTGCAGCGTGTATATCATGTACATAAATAAGATAAGTAAATCTGTTGTTTAAATATATCTACAATAGTTAAATTATATATATATATATATATATATATATATATATATATATATATGTGTGTGTGTGTGTGTGTATGTATGTATAATTGGTTAGTTAATAGTTAGTTCTTTTATTTCTTTTATTTGTTTCTTTTAGGACTTTTAGATTGACTAACGGAGCCATTAAACCCGTCGGAACAAGTCACACCAAACGGCTTGGGTTATTTAGACAACCCCAGACCAGACTCGTTCTTCTAGTTGATGGACGGTCATTTTCACCCGTCAACAAATGGCACTAGAAGGAGGGTCGACTGACAAGTTGGCCTTGTAGGAGCCTTTATTTCGAATGTATTTAATTTCCCCATGGCTCCCCAAATTACTGATTTGGAACATGTTTTCCACTTCTCATTACCTGATGTTCCCAACGAGACAGACCCTCACTTGTCCAAACTCACCTTTGATGGTGGGGGAAATGTATCTGCCAAAGACCAGCTTAACAAGTTTTGGTGCAAATGCATCAAACATGACATTTCTGATTTAAAAGTTTTGTGCAAATTGTTTGCTTTTACTTTTAGGGGTCGGATTAAACATTGGTTTGAGTATTTTCCAGCATATCACATTTTTTATTGGTTTCAATTTGTAGATGAGTTTTTAGATGCTGTTGAAATCCATGATTACAATCAATTATGTGAAGAATTTCAGACTTTGTTAATCAATGGTGATTCATCTTCGGAAGACTTTTCGACAAGAATCCATCATGTTCTCTGTAAATTCAATCTCGATGACATGTCATTTGTATTAAATATCCTCTATGATGATTGTGTCCCTTTCATCCAGTCATATTCAATCGCGAATGACGAACCAGTTACAAATCCTATCACTCAATTGTGAGAAGAATTTTGTTCACAAGATGAGAAGAATCCATCCGAAAATTTTGAACAAGCAAGGGGGGTAGAATCTATCGACAAGGTTCTCACTGACAACCAAAATGTTTTTTCCTCTGAATCATTCTATTTTCAGTCTTCGACCATCGTGGAAGAAGATTCATTTTTGGTCCAAGGTGAATGTCCTCATTCTTGTAACTCATGCTTTAATCAATATTTAAATTCAGTTATTGAAGAATACTTAGATGACGAAAATCATCTTAAACATTCTAACACTCCTATGAAACTGATTAGAGATGAAGATATTCAATTGGAAGGAGAAACCTTAAACTTTCATCCTCAAATCGTACCTTATCAACATGAAATATCATATGTTTTTCATGAAAGTTTTGAACTATCTATCATACGGGAGAAAAACCTAGATGATCATATTATGTTGAAGAATTTATCACCAAAACAGAGTGAAAGTTTTAAAGAAAAAGAAAAGAAATGTCTTGAGAATACCATTGTTAAATATCGTAGCTCAAGAGATTCTTCTCATGTGCTTATTTTTTATTCCTTTTACTCTTTATATCCCGATCTCTTCTTAGATTCTGGTGGACTCGATACTTTACCCACAACATCCTACTCTTTTCCGCCACAATCATATCCTTTCGATATGCCAAGATTTGGTGAAATTAATTCCAAACATAACATTTATAAAGTCAAATTTGATGCTCTTTCACTTTCATCACTCACATGGGAAAAAGACATTTTGCGAGATGATTTTACACAGTTTATTTTCGAAAAAGACAATGCACTCTCTCTTATGGAGATCAAACATTCTACACTGCATATTCATTCTTTAATAAGCTCGAATTTAAATGTTTATGCTTCACATTTTGAAATGATCAATCTCATAAAAGGAAGCGTTCAAATCAATGATCTAATTGATGTCATGAATCTTCTTATGATGTGTTCCCCGTTGATATATCCATTTCGTCAAAGTCATAGTTTGCATCCTAATTTTTATGACACGATATTAGAATGGATTGAAGGTTCATATATAAAAAATATTCATAATGAAGATAAAGTTGTGCTTGCCTTATTTCTACCTAAATATCTTGGAAGTAAGCATGACATGACTTTTTTTTATCCTCCATGTGAATAAATTATTGAACACTTAGAAAATTGTCAGGATGTTGGGACACTTCAGCTTTGGTTGATGGTTATGTTAGGTCTCCATAATCTTGACAAGTTTCCCAAAATCACTTACACTCATCCATGCCATTATGACCCTTATCACGACAAGATTGCACAATGGCTGGAGGATTCATACATCAAGAAATTTCAAGGGAATGGTAAGATCGTGCTTGCTTTGTTTTTAAATGAGGATTATGAAGGTAAGTATGATATATCTCTGTCATTTTTTGATATGCTACCATTCTTTTTAGTAATATTTGATTGTGTTTCCATTGCAGGATTGGAGTTACTCAGATGGAGACATTGGAAGCTTGACTTCACATAGTATTCTGATTTGTTTGGTAGTTAGAGTAGTTTTAGGAATAGGTTTTCTCTTAGTTTTATTTCTCACTGTTTCTCTTTGTAATAATGCAGTCATGAATACAAGTGGGCGCACAAAGAGAACCATAATATGACTGTTGTCAGGGAAGTCTGCTTGATCCTTTTCTCTCTGCTTTTCGTTGAGTATTTCTTTTCAAAGTCACAGTATTATTAGGAAAATTTTAAATGGAAAGTAAAGAGATAAATAAATCTGAACTGGAAATTCAACCCTGACCCAAGGTGCCACGAGTAGGACTGAATTCACATCAATGAGGATTTTTTTATGTTCTTTCAGTATCCCAAGAGATATTTCATGTGATGTTTTCAGATCCATCTTCTGTACATGTTTTTTTGTTTTGATTTATTTTCTGATTTTGGTTCTTTTCATTTTGTTTGTTTTCGCTGCGTTTTGGTTAAGCTTATGTCTGTATCAACTTTTAGTTCATGGAGGCGAACCAGAATGCATCATTATGAAGTGACTGTTAAGGTCTTCTCAAGAGCATCAATTCTGTGAATTGTTGAAACACAGACTAGCTAAAAGAATTTTTTTGTTTAAAACAGATTTCCTGGTCTCACTTTATAATTATGAGCAGACACGATCATCTTTAAATCTTTCTACAATGTCCCTACTTTTAAATAAAGCAACTCAAGTATGCCTTCCTGTCCTTGAAAAATTGGTTTCATCAAGAAACTAATTTTGGATCATAATGAAGGTGATTAGGCAGAAAATTAAAGGTTGGAAAATAACAAGTGTTCTAAAGACTGAAATTTTCAGCATCACCCTGCTCTTCTGAATATCTTTAAAATTTTATCAGATTGAAATTTTTTTATCGAGAGTTGTGGGAAGTGTTTGTAAACCCACCAGGATACTGAACAAGTCTGCTGGTAGCAAGTAAATGCATGCATGATGCCAAGACAACTTCATCAGGGTACTGAATAGGCCTGCTGGCAGCGAAGCAATGTTGGGTTCAAGAAAATTATCAGGTATAAAATTTTGATATTGGTTATAAGTGCCTTTCATTCTGAATTGAAATTCTTGGACAAGGTAGAGGCGTCAAAGTGGGTTAATTGACATCCCTGTCGAGGCCATGGACACCTGTTAGCAACACTGGCCCTGTCAATAGTATCGGAGCCATTGCCTTGAACATCGTTGCTCTCATTTTTTAAATTTGTCACCAGATTTCATTTAAATAGGAAGATATTTGAAGTTGGACTGTGTAATGATTGTTGGGATGCTTGATGTGCTTCAACTATTTTTTGATCTATAATCATTCTAAGCAGTCCTAACATGAACTTGTCAGTGATGCAGAGATAATTGCTTCTCCCAGTAAGTCTCCATTGTTGGCATCCCTACACTATTTTTGCCTTTTAAAGTGACAAATAACAATTCATGTAGCTGCCTACGCTTTGTCATGTAAATATGGCTATTTGAAGGTGAATTTTCAGTTGTAAAAGGATGTTTTGATTGTTCCTATTATATTTTTTATTTTTATTTTTCGTTTTCATGTTTTCATTCATGACTGGAAGCATGAATGAAGCATTAAAACTTATAATCCTGTTGCAATTATATCTAAGGTTTGGTCTTTAGAAGGGTCAATGTTCTTACAACTCTTTTAATGAATGTTATTTTTATTTGAAGCTTATCATATATCAATAAAACATTTGTTTTGAGATTTCTCTTGGATTATCAACTATATCTTGAGTACTTTGTAGATACACCAAGAATCGATTGGAAATGGATTATAGGTTTGTTTCACAATTCTTGGTAAATCGTTTTGATTTCTACTTTTCGATATGATTTAGCTTGTAAAAAACACCCTCTCCCAACCTTAGCAGCTCGACTTCACCCATTACACAACAATGAGATTCAGACACAACTCGGTCATACTCTGTACTCTATTTGAGGTGGCAATTTGAATCGACATATCCATCATTACAAACCATAGTCTTTGGTTTCGCTCTGTACTCAGGGCACTCATTACCCAAAATGCCCAAATTTTTGTGGCTTGAAACCCCTTATGCTCTCGTTTTGGTCATGCTAGGGTAATGGTGGGTTTCTCTCCTATGTTTTTGACTCAGAATTTCCTCTATTACTATTACATCCAAACCCACAGTTAGTTTGATTCGCTCTTGTTACAAACTGTTCAATCCCATTTTTTTCTACCAAAGACACATTTTTGTGGGAGCGTTTCTGATCAACCCATGACGAATTGGATCAAACCCTTGAAAAACCAGAATGACAATGAGCCCATTTACCTTCATCACGAGCAGATTCTTCAGAAACGATTTCATTTCACAGGTATGATTCTTTTTTTGGACAACATTTTCTCAGAAAATCTGTTGCATTTGAGTTTTCTTTATTTTCATTTCCTCTCTATGGATTTGAAGATCTGTAGAAAACCATTGAGTTCTATCACAGACATCCTTACAGTGTTGGATAAACATCTGATAGATAAGCCTCTTATTTCCTCAATTGGTAGGGCAGATTTCTTGTGTGAAAACCTTTGTGAAAGGGCAATGCCCAATCAGCTTTATGTGAGCAACAGGTTTTTAGTTCTGAGTTTATCAGAACTCCTGTGCATGGGGCCTTTTGTTTTCCCTAACCCTGCTGAAAAATCCAACAGTAATAACCTCCCACCATGTCTGAAAGACAGCAAGAGATTTACAGGTATCGATCTCAAGCCAAGGCCGGTAGTGGATAGTGTTAGTGTTTTGATGCATAGTCATGTGCCTCTTCAACCGACTATCCCAGCCCCATAGTGTGAAGTATGTTTACATTGGATAGGAAAATATTACACAGATGTCCTCGTCCTTCAGGCAAATATCAAGACCCTCACGGCTTAGATTGACTCATTAACAAGTGAAAACCGTGAGCTCAATATCAGTGCACAAAGGCAAGGAAAACATTTCAAAAGGACTGGCAATGTCATAATAAAAAACACTGAGTGTGTCAAAGCAGTGATTAATTCTAAGATTATATGATTCGAATTTAGTATTCGGTTGAAAGGTAAGATTTGTTATTTATATTAGTTATGCTTTTATTTTTATTTTATAATGAATATGGATTGATTTATATTTCTGTTGGTTAAAATAAGACTAGCTACAGAATCAACAGGTTCTTTAGCCAGTCAATTCTCATGTAAAATTTTAGAAAATATTAGTTAAATAAATGTTTAATTTCTTCATTTCGTTTTCTTTTAGGATATCATGTATCTTGTGGTGATATCAAAAGATGGAGTATTTCTGGACTTAGTTAATTAGCCATTTCTTTTGGCTCATTTTGTGAAACAAAAAAAAAACTTTTATAATTTTGGGAGATACAGTTTGATATTGAGTGGTTTTATGACCCTATATTTTTGTAACTAGTAAATCATCTTGAGATTTGATCCTATCCTACAAGATAGGATGTTTATCTTTCAAGAACTCTTTAAATACTTCAATTTTTTTGTAATGAAGGCATCTTAGCCTAGGGCTGAAGGTGGGTGATTAATTTACAAACTTGAATGGAACAACAATTTGCATTTTAGCTTTAGCTTCTTGTAAATGGTGTTCTCATTTATGCTTTGTTTATTCTGATACACTTATAGGTTTTGATAGCTTTAGACTTCACAATCTGTTATGTTTTTGGGATAATTCTTTTTAAAATATCATCCATATTTGATGCTTCAGATATTAAACAGAGTGATCATTTATTCAGCTCAAATGGCAGGATTTCTCTTTAATTTTTAGTTGAATGATTAAATGCAATGTTGTTACAATCAGATTTATCTTAATGTAATTGCTTGCAATCATAATATCACAACACCTATTCATATCATTCATTATGTTATTAAAACCCAACTTCCAACACATTGTTCTGCATTTATTCAGGACAATTTTTAAGGTTCATTGCAGGTTTCCCTCTTGGACAAGGTGGTTGGATGTTCTCTAATCGTCCAGATGTTTGGATACATATCGTTAACTCACTAACAAGTTAGCTCATTTATGTTTTTCTGTCATTTACTCATCACTGAAACTCGAATATATGGTTTGGATTTTGACTATCCACATGTTTCTGTTTCATAGTATTTTTTCTTATTAGTTTAGATTTATAAAGAAAAAACGAAAAAAAATATTTTATGTGCTTTCTTTATCTCCTTCTTCAAAGAATTCATTTTTCACATTGAGTTTCGTGAGTTTAGATTAAAACTTGTAGTGTGTATATCATGTACATAAATAAGATAAGTAAATCTGATGTTTAAATATATCTAAAATAGTTACATTATACGTATGTGCATATATATATATATATATATATATATATATATATATATATATATATAAGTGGTTAGTTTATAGTTAATTCTTTTAGGACTTTTAGATTGGATAACAAAGCCATTAAACCTGTCGGAACGAGTCACACCAAACAGCTTGGGTTATTTAGACAACCCCGGACTAGACTCATTCTTCCAGTTGACAGACGGTCATTTTCGCCTGTCAACAGGTCGTCAAACAATTAAGGTTTTCAACAACACCACACCCACAGCCATACAACATCGAGTGAATTCACCATGGACGATATCTTCGTGGAAACTAGCATTGCCACCTGTCTTATGGCATCTATCCCTTCAAGGATGAGGTAGTGTGTGATGATTCCCCTCTTGATGTCTGTGATGTTGTTTTGGTCCAACCATATATGTGGAAACATTATGTTTCCTATGAGTCGAGACCATGTAGTGTCATTATTACTCTGGTAGGTCAGCTCTATAGGATACCAGAGGTAGTTCTGAATATTGCTCCACCAAAACAGTTCCGCAAGGTAATATCTCATACTTCCAAATTCATCCTCTTCACAGATTGTTCAAAGGATGCACAAAAAACCACTACAACCTCAACACCTTCTATCTAGAAAAAATAGGGTGTCGAAGAGAAATAAGATATTATTTCTTCACCTACAATGGTTCCTACACAATTCCCCATAAGACCAAGAGACAACAGGTTGGTGGAACAAATTCATCCCTGCCAACAACAGGTTTGTGACAGTCTTCCACAAACTAAACTACACAACTTTGCCAAAAAGGCACGGAACTCACCAAGATTCAGATTCAGAAAATTCTTTCCCCTCTTCCCTAGGAACTCAACACTATGGAAACCATTTCTTCCTAAGGGTGGATGACTAATCCAGGTGGATATTGGTGGCCACCCACCTATTCCAACTGGCTCATCTTGTCAGTTTTTATTTTGGCATTTTCTTTTGTACTTCTTTGTAATTGTGGGTTCTACACTTCTGGGGATGTTTTAATCCCCACACATATTCCATGTTGATAGAGGTGGCCTCCCACCTAATCCAACCGGCTTAGTTTGTATGTTTTCATGTCACCACATATTTTTGTACTTTCAGGTCTGTTTTGGGGCCATAAAAATTTTTTTTTGGCATGCCACAGTCAAACTATAAACAAAGTCATATTTTTATTGCATAATGCATAGTTCTCGAAGATACCTTTCCAATGGGCTATCATGCGCCTAAAACGAAGATCGTATGCAAAAGCTACGACCATGAGAAGTTAATGTAGTAACTTACCCAAACAGGGCCCACATGAATTTTGACATTTCATCTCCTAGGGTTAGGTTTTTTGATGTTTAGGGTTTTGGCATTCATGTTTATCATAAAAAGGCCTTTAGATTCTCATTGTAATCATCTTCTTGCGAATGAGCCTATCTGTCACATCTCTTCTCAAAGATAAAGCTGTCACCATTCTAGTGAGTCTTGCACTCTGTATTTTTACAGTCTCTTTACAATTCTTTCATTAATAGAAATCAAGTATTGTTGTATTTCTCTATTTCTAGCAATTTTCATGAGTATTTCATTGTAATATCTTTGCTTTCATTTCATTTCGAAAATAATCCGGATCACAAAAATATACAACAACAATATTAAAGATGAAATAAAACATGTACATATCACTATTTGTCTTCATCGCCCTCATTATCTTCCTCACTTGGCATGATAACACTATTGTTCTCAAAAATATGTTTTGATCTAGGGTCATGTCTTAATACAAACCACCAATCCCTATCTAACACATGGGTAAAAAAAGACTTGGTTGTAGTGTTTTAGGAAAACATAAGGCTCCTTAGCTTCATCCCACATCTTTTTAGAGTTGATACATATCATCCCACTATCACGATCTTCCTTTACATTATTCCGATCAAAGGTGTCCCATCACTTGCACCTAAAAATAACACATTGGAAGAAAGATAAGTCCACTCAAATGATCTCATGTATCTTTCCGACGTAACCTAACTTCCCATGTATGGTGTTTTGATCGTAGTGGCTTGCATGACTAGATTGGTTGAACTCGAATTCCACTCCACATTCTTGTGTCATGTGTCCATCATCAACATTCTCTGTGTGAAAATGATGTCCATATGCTCACATAGATGGGAACAAATGCACCTATAAAAAAATGAACAAATCAAAGTTTCAATATGTGTTTAATAACCCAACCATTAAAATATAAAATAATATAGATGTACTTACAATTCAAATGTGCATTATGAAGTTAAAATTATGTACACAAAAATATGATTACTGAGTTGTTGCAACCAATCCCTATGTTTAGTGCATCCTCTTCTTCACGTGGGTAACGACCGGATGCACCATATTTCTCTCTGACTTGGTCAACAACCCAACTGTTGGGGAATATCATTGGCATATACTCAACATGCATGATATGATATATACTCAACACCCAACATTTTCAACAACTGATTTTCCACTTTGTAGCTAATGAGCAAAACATTATCACTAGGAAGAACCTTATCTTTGAATATCCTACAATTAGTGGGAAATAGAATTAATGTACAAGGTCATTTAATGTTTATAAAAGAAACCATTTCTAATGTTGATTGTACTGTGAAAAGATTTCACAAAATTAATATAAGTCACTTGGTGATCAATTACCTCAATATTGTCGAGAAACATGCATTTGACATGCCAAACTTTGCTTTCACATTGTAAAGTAACATTGTTGTCGCAAGATAGGTAGACTTTGACCGAGCACTAGGTGCAAAGAGAAGGGTAGTGGAAGCATATTTTAGGCTTTGGGAAATGGTATCATTGATATGAGCATCATCCCCTAGCTCATCATTCTGGAATGTGTCTAACAACATTGTCTCGCATTCATATCCCGTAAGTAATCATTCATACCAACCTATTTTTGATTGTCTCCATTTCCAACTTCTGAAGAACTACTAGTATTGTTGTATTCATCCCTAATTGGTGATTTGGACGTAGTGGGAATTGAATAGGTGGTTGATTCAACCATTCTTGGTACGCTTCCTCTCTGATTCGTGCTCTCATTAAAACTTTCTCTTGGGTTGACATTGTTGTGGGGTGCAACGGAAGATGGTAGATAGGTTGCTCATCATCACAAGAATCCGAATTTCAAAAATATTGAACATTGGTACATTGATGATATTAGTAAGAACAATGCAATAATTTGTTTCTTCAAATTACATTATACCAAACAATTATTAACATCGTCGACCAAGGAATATTGCAGCTGGAAGATGGAATGTCACAATTGGCAGGGTAAAGAGGCTATCCATTTTCATCTACCAACTACTTGCAATTTGTTTCTCCTGATAATACCTTTCAATGTTTTTGAACCGGTACTGGAATATTTTCTTCATTTGAACTCGATTATGAATCAGGATCCTGCAAATTTGGATACATTTTTATTCAGATTGACATGGATAAATAAAAACTCAATGAGATAATCGAAACATAAATAAAATAAGTTAAAATTACTGGAGATGGAAAGGGAGAACTCTGTGATGGACTTTGAACAATATGGAATGGGATGGAATTTAAAGAATTGGCCATTTGATCATATAATAAGATTTTATCCCTGGCTTTCAACAAAATTAGCAACAATTTTTCCTGTACATATCTAAAATAAATATCGAGGACCGTACCACAATCTGAGTTTGAATATAGTTTTGAAACCATTTTTTAAGAATAAGGTGACATAAAATGTAAAATGTACACTGAAGTATTGCAAGTCATGTGAATTCATCATAAAATATAATTTGAGATGAATATACTATTTTATGTGAAAATAAAAGTTCAAATAACTTTAAATGAATATCGGTGCACTTATAAAACACAAGCACACCGGTGCGCATATTAAAAATAAGCATCAATGCATTGGAAAATCAAACACACCGTGTTTCTAGATTTTGTTAATAAAAAACAATTATATGTCTCTAGTGCATCAAATAATATGGATGCACCAGTGTGTAATATAAAATGGCCACACTGTGGCGTCTTGCATAAATGCATCGTCGTGTCGAAAAAAGTTAGAAAAAAACGCGATTTTTTTAAACAATTAAAAAAAGAGTGGGAATCGAATTTCATAAAGTCATTTAAATACTAAAAAGCTATACACTATTTCATTATTTTGCAAAACTTTGCATGGGAGAGACTTGGAAGAGAGACATATGGAGGAACACTGTGGAGGAGAAGAATAATTTGGAACCATAATATTATTCAGAATATGAGAATTTTAGGGTATGGTGATTCACTCTAAACCATTTTCATAAAGTGTTTTTAATATTAAGAAGGTATTCAATACTTTTATTATTTTGCCAATATTTACAGGAAATAGATTTGGAAGAGAGACATATCGGGGAGCACTGTGGAGCAGAAGAATACTTTGGAACAACTTAAATATTCAAAAAATAAGGATTTGAAGGGTATGGTGATTCACTCAAAACCTGTAATGCCCCCTCCGTTACGACTAGGAAAAGAGAAGAAAAATAGGTATTTTTTTTTTTTGTTTTGCAATAGGATATTAAAATTGTTACAAAATAATAAACGACATCGCAAAGATACATCATCATATTTAAAACAACACAAAAGCATTACATTAACATGAATGAAAGTGACACAGGATTGACACATAATCATACATGATAGCAACGCAACTGAACACAACAAGATAATCTAAAGAAAATATAACTAATGATCAACTATATCGCTGAATAAAAAGAACTACCCTCCCAACCTATCCTGCATGGCTAGGACCTCCAAGACACATAAGCAATGCTCAAGCCCGGGATTCTTCTGATTTATTTTGACCATTTAAGGTCTCAGGGCTGGCGATTGTTCTAAGGAACAAGGAGGTGTCTATGTCCCATAATCAATCACATATCATAACTCTAGTCTAGAATATAAGTCGTGCATTAGCATTATCACATGGAGTGAGAGAAACTTAATTACCAAATCAATCATACATCAACGATAATTAATCGTGCAATAGTATTCTAATCACATAACCCATCATACATCACATTATTTCCAAGGCACAAGAGAAATTGTCAATTATATTCATTGCACAAATAATCTAATCACATAATGCAATCATATGTCACATCAAATTTAAGGTGCACGAGAAATATAAATTCTAAGACAATCCTTCATCAACATTAAATATTCAATGCATGCGAGAAATCTATCTTCTAAAACAATCAATCATCAACATTAAACATTCAATGTGCACGAGAATTCTAACTTCTAAGAAAATCATTCATTAGCATTAAATATTCAAAGTGCAAGAGTAAACTAACTACATAACTCATCATTTCAGCATTAATTTCATGGCGCGTGACTTATCATCAACCACAATTTCATGGCTCAATAGTAGTCTAGTTATCAATCAATCAGACTTCAATCATCACTAAACATGGCGCGGCAGGAAATTCTACTATAACCTATGTCAATTTAAAGATGCAAATACCATCGAGGGAACCGTCCAACGAAGGTTCTATGATAACTAAAATTTATCAAATGATTGACACAAATAACGCCTATGATCAATCCAACAATAGTTCAACTTTAGTAATACAATTAATGCTCAATCTCTAGGTGCATCAATCATTAAGATGGAACCCATAAGGTGTCCTGCCATCATAATTCTACTTAACATTTGGTGATCTAAGCCAGTACACCTTTCCCATCTATATATGAAAAAATTCAAATTTATTAAGTGTATTTCTTAAGGAGTGGGAATTAGTGACTAATCATGAAGTAGTGAAAGAGATGATGATAGTAATACAAGTGGAGAACACATTAAAGCCATGCAAATAGTCATACACTACTACGATGTGGTAGCACAAACATAACCAATTATACCTTCCACATCCAAATCTCTCGTGATGATACTTATATGATTAAGCTACCAAAGGGTGTGGACGAGAATATAATCAATGCTTACCAGTATTAAAGGATTCAATTAATTCTCAAGCCTAAGGATTGATTCCTCTTGACAAACCTTCTAAAATTATATCTGAAATTCAACTTTTATGTAATCCCACACTATTAAACGATTAACCACTACCTTATATTTATCAACTTTAAAATCCTTGCTTAAGTGGAGTGTTTACAAGACTAAGGTTGGGTTGAATTTTCCTCAAGAACCAAGGACTATTCTATGCTTTACTCAAGTACAACTCTGGGTAATCCATCGGTAAATTCAGCCTCAGGGTAACTTTTATAAGTTAACTATTACTACCTAGGTTCTAATGAGGATAAATGGTGAGCAACTAAGAGCTTAAAGAAACCCAACATCCAAAAATTGGAAGGGATTAGGGACCAACCCGGTTCAAAAGATAAGGAAGGAGGAAGAATCATACTTCCACCCAAAATCTCGTTGATTCCCTTACGAGCTCAGGAAGAATAAATAAATTATTTAATAAAATTCTTCACTCCTTTAGACAAGGGTTGCGCTTAAATCCTTAAGGGATCATCGGCCTATATCTATATACCAGTGAATACGCAGGAGTCATACGGTTTAGTTTTAAACGGTTCCATCCCTCCCTCTCCAAGGTATGAAGTCTATGTAGCGATAATGACAGGTGTAACTGTCACACAGGTCTGGTCACCTAGCGCACAAGGATGAATTTCTTGGCCCAAGTGTTAGACTTATCAGGAGCTGGAAAGAAGGGGCTTATATCGTCGCCTAAATCCCCACTAGGAAGGGATCTCTCGTTCCCCAGACCACTCAGCGCAAGTGATTCGTGCAAAAGCATTTTCCTGGTCAATCAATCGACAAAGCTTACTGGTCGGAAGATGTGGTTGGTGGCCATGCACCCTAATTAAGTTCTCAGACCAGGATCCACGAAGAAGGGTCACCAGTGGAAGAGACCTCCCGTTTTGAGCAAGAATTTCGTAACCACCAGACTCAAGGGACGCCAAGACATAGCACGACAGATTAGCTGTATAAGTTCGCCCAACGTCAAATAAATCCCCATTTAATTATCACCAGAAACACCCAATACCTTACGCAATACAACCTATGGATTCCACCCTCAAGGCGTGATGACTCCAGAAGGAAGGGATTCGAGTTACCTGGATTGATACCTTGTAAGGGTAAGGAGGATCCTTGCGAACGCTAAAATGGGAGAATCAAACGTAACAGTTAATTATTACCTTTCCGAGTTGACAGACCCTTAAGGAAGGGATCTCACGAAGCATACGTTGGGTGAGAACTGAAGCATCGAGCTTCTTAGCGAAAAGGAAAAAAAATTGAATTTATTTTTCTAGATTTAAATGGAGCGTGAACTGTGGAATGATCTCCTTACACCGAGTAAAACCAATAAACCAAGTAGAAAAATCCTCCTTAAAATTTTTGAAGGAAGGAGGGACAGTAGGAATCCTAACAAAAACACCACTTAAGCCATTGATTTAATCCATATCCACTAATTTTCACAGGAAGGAAAAACCTTCCAGCGTGTTAGATTACCAACTACAGTAGTAAGTTATCGTACAAAGGTTATTGTGTTTACCTCGCCTGCGATCGGTTTCAAGTGGATATCGCTCAAAAAAAAATATCTTCTTTCAAGAAGGGAAGGGTGATAATAATTATTTTTGACAAGATAGGAAATGGATATTGCTTCTGGTACATATATAAAAATTTAAATATTATTACCATTAAAATATTCAACAGGAATTTTGCAAAGATACATATATATATATAATGTAAATCTTAATACCATTAAAATCGTCAACAGGAACATCACAACGATGCATATGTAAATTTAAGTCTTACTACAATAAAAATATTTAGCATGAATATCGCAGCTATACATGTATAAAATGTAAATCTTACTACAATTAAAATCTTCAACATGAATATCGTAACTATACATGTAAAAAAATGTAAATCTTACTACAATTAAAATCTTCAACAATAATATTATAGTTGACGATCTCGGACTTAGATATTTTCTTCGGTGGTCGACGTTCCTCCCATCCTCCGGCCTGCTAACCATAGATACTTCACTGTACCTCCCAGCCAACATTAGGGGTACTTTTCTTCCCCCTTAGCCCCCTCAGCCACAAAGGGGTCACACACACACACAACCATAAATCCTCTAGATCCCAGCTTGCCTCGCAAGATAGAGCCACCACTCCCTCTCAAGATGGGTATCCCAACTCTCACAAGTAAAGCCAATCAAAATTTTTGTAGCATAACTTTTCCCATAACCAGTGATCCCCCCTTTATCATCTCAGCCATTTGTTTTATAGGGGTTTTCTCAATGACAACCCCCACTTTCACATTTAATTCAATTTTTAATTAGATAAATTTTAGAATTACTTCCCCAAATACACTCATCACCCTTTCCCTTATTTTCACAAGTAAATCCACAATTTATTTTAATAAATGTCACTTTCTCTCACCCATCCTAAAATCACTCCTAGTTGTCTCTTTATTCCCCTTGTTTCCAATTAATGACTAGCGCCTTACTAATTATGAGTTGAGTTAAAATATGAATCCTCTCCTAGTAAAACTAACGTTAACTAGACCCTATATTCATTTATATGTTTGCACAATTCTTTCATGTTTTATTCATTTCTTATATTAAATTTCATTTTGGCATTTTCTTGCACATATGAGTAAAATATTAATTCTTAAGACTTATTTCCTTTTTCTTAATTTCTTAATTGGATTTACCTCCTTCATAATTTACTTGAGTTAATAATTATAGTTTAGCCTCTTTACAAGAACTTAGACTTAGGATTATAATCTAGAATGGGCTAAGATTTTGATCGGGGTTACAATTACTAAATTCATTCTTTAATTAATTAATTTGGCAGTGCCCAAGTTTTTAAAAGGTTTAATATTCGTTCAAAGTTTTTTGGTCCATGTAGATTAATTGACTCAAGTTTAATTCCATGACGTGCCCTTCAAGATGCACTCCATGCTCCAAGGGTGCCACTCACCTTTGATTCAAATTTTTAATAACGTGATGTTCCCTTCAAGACACACTCTGTGCACCAAGGGTGCCACTCACCTTTGACTGGTTTTGGTAGTCGTCCAACCCTTGGAGTCAACACTCCATTCAGGTGACCTAGTGAGAGACTAAGGAATTCTAAGGAATAAGGACCCTACCTTATTGCATGCCCCTTAGAAATATTTTTGAGAGAATGTCTCAGTCTGCCCTCACAGCATCGTGGATCTCTTGAACTAGGTAATTTTTAACCTACAAATCGAGCCACAGCGAGAGAACTAGTAGGCTAAGACAAGGATGTTTCTACACCTCTCCCTCAATATATGGTCTATGTGCATGGCCCCTTTACTCCTTATGTGAGTCAGATTAGAAAGAAATAGACAACCTACATCCATCAAAAAAACATTGTCAATGATCCATAAACCACATCATAATATAATCGATCATATGTCACATATGCATAAATGAAATACTCAAACTAATGAAATCCACTCCCTGACTCAATCCGGAGTCTAAGTAGGTCCACTGATGCCATTGGCATCCTCAATCTGTCAATTGTCCTGCATGCTCAAGGGAAACTGTCAATAGAATATGCCAATACATAGATATCAAATAACATAACATCATAATCCATTGACATCATCGCAAAATCTATAAGCAAAACAGATAACCATAAACTATAATCGGACCACTTGCATGCAAATGTCCACAAAGGAGAAGTCAATATCGTGTGCTTGCAAGAGAGGAATGTTACAAAACCCTACATTCAGAAAAAATAAAAATAAAAAAATTCATACTTATCTTAAACCCTTGTTTTTTTTTGCTTGCATGAATGCAAAATTTCACCATGGGGTTTAACTCTCTCTATCACTTCAGAATTGGGGCTTTTTGTTTTAGGCATTTTAGATCTAATGGTTTTTTTTTTCTATATGTAATTGTTTGGCATGTGATGCAAATGGACCACTTATTGCATCGGATCCCAAAGGTTGTCGTCCCTATGCCTTTTTTTTTTTTAATTAAACGGTTTTTGATTTGATGTTTTAAAAAAAACGTTTTCCTCTTTTCTAATGCGCCTTTTCGACAAAACATCATAAGTGTTTTTCTGTATAAGGAACGCACCGATTATTCCATAATTAAAAAAAAAAAAAATTAAAAAATATGGTGCATAAAAAAAAATATCGTCGATGTTCTCATCTAAACAACACAGAAAATGTTGTCACGTAATTTTTTTATTTTTTTTATTTTTCTTCTCATCGATGTCTAATTTTTCTCTTGTTTTTTTATGAATGTTTAATTCTTTTGCTATGTTTTTTTTTCTACTTTAGTCGTTGTGATGTCTTATATATATATCACACTGTTGTAATTCAAAATATTTTAAAAAATAAATTAAATTATTCGGTGCGTGTTGTTGTATGGAACGCACGGGTGCATTTTATGTAAAAACATACCGATGCTTTGTATATAAAAAGTGCACCGGTCACAATGATTTTTTTTCGCTGAAAATTATGTGATTTATTTATAAAATATATTTAATAATTTATGTATTGAATGATACAGGTTGTATATTGATAAAAATATGAGTGAGAAGAGTTCAAATAATAAGATTTATGGTCGACACAATGATGACATATCCAAAAAAACAAAAAAGGCAGGTTCTCTGTAACTTCTTTAGAAATTAATATGGTTGAATTATATGTAAGTTTAGCTAATGTGTATTGGTTAGTGTGTGTCATGCAGGGCCACAAAATGAGGAAGATCGATAACATTATTTCTGATCTAAGTGCAAAAGGGCGTAAAAGATTGATGGAAAAATTACAGAGAGATGAATTAGGTGAATAAAAAAATGCTATTCAATATGATTTTTTTTTTTTAATTTTCATTAATAATATATTTAGGAATATTAGAAGACATGTTTCAACAATCTATTAATTCACATATGTTTAATGTTCTATGGGAACCAACAACGAGGGAACAAAATGTCATCATAACAAAACAAAATTAATTAATATAGAAGATGTAAATGATGATGAATTGGTTCTTAGCTCATCTATAGTGGGGTTGGAGATTAATCAAAGGGGGAAATTTTTTTATAGAACTATGAGGAATATAGTGGAACGAACTTATAAATGTACTTTCCACTTACAATATAGAAATCAATCCAATGATTCCAAGAACCAGGTTATATTTAAACTACATGAAGCATTTCCAAAGCAATGGTCAATGAGACCTATGAGACTTGCAATAGCAAAAACATACAACAACAAAAAAGAATCATTCAAAAAGTAATATTCATAAAAACACTTTTTTAGAATATATATATATATATATATATCAATTTTGTGATATTTAGTTTTCATATATCAATATAAAAATACTTTATTGTCATATTATTTTTTTAGGAAAATTATGAAAATCTGAGAGGACCAACAAGTGGATATCTGAAATATGCCAATAGGAATGTCCAAAAAAATGTACAAGGAAATGGTCAAAGGATTGGACATAATTGCATCGCAGGAGGAGCTATCCCAACAACAACATGCTTCAAATGTATGTAACCATTGAATTTTTCTATTAAATACAAATAATTAATTATACATTAAATATTAATTTTCAAATATTCTCTTACGGAAAAGAAAAGAAAATGGAACTCATTTTGCACATAAAACAGGATGACAAGGAAGAAAATGGTTGATAGCAAAGTTTGTGAGTAATTATTATTTCCTTATAACAACTTAAAGTTTTTTTTGTATATTTTAAGTTGTTTTACAACATCCATCCTTGAATGTCTTCAAACATGTGATAACATATAAAGAAGAGCCATCAGAAAAATCAATTGACATTGGGTTAATTAAGGGTTGTGAGTATATGTTGGCATATCAAAAATTAATTGTCGAATTTGTAAGTATAATCTATGTTGTTTTACTTCAATCATTTTATAATTAATAAAACAAAAATAATACTTTATATTAAACCTATGATTTATTATGGGGTATAAAACTTGCAAGAAACAAAGTATGGAACTAGGCCAACATAAGGATTGTTGAAACAAGGCCTGGAGATTTGATTTTAAACATATGTGTATGATTCATGAGTCACTTCTTGCTTTGGAGGTACGTCACTTTTCAATTTACATTCAAGTATATTATTTATTTCAATTTCCATTATTCTCACCAATATAGATAGGATCATTACAATTTATTTTTATGTTTGTAGATGGAACTTCAAGAAGCACAAAACAATCGAGAAAATCAACCAAACGTTCAGCAAAATAACCCAAGGCATGGAAGTAGCTCGAGCACTAACAACAGTTCGAGTGAAAAATGATGACCAATATATTCGGATATCAATGCAAGATGCAATTATATTTTTTTGAAATAATTTTCTGTGAAAATCAAACATTTTTGTTTAATGTAATGGACATAGTATCTCAATTGAAAGACAAGGGATTGTCGATAAGTGTCTCATTTTGTATGATAAAGACCCTCTCATTTATATAATAAAATATGTTTTAATATATTATATTACGTTGTTCAATGTCGTGAAATGTTACATCGTTGATTAAATATATGGATGACTAAATATTATAATGAAGAGATGCAAAATCTAATGATATAACAAATTAATCCAAACATCATATCCAAATTTACTAATCAAGATATAAGATAAATGTTATTTTTTGGATAAATAATGGAATTACAAAATAACAATAATTGCACTATCACGGGCCGATGATTCTCGGTGTATTTTAATTATTAATCTCATTGATGTGTTTAATATTAACACTCTCTAGTGTGTTTCATATGAAATTCACATCGATGCTTTTATGTAATCAATTAGCACTAGTTTCAATATTAATTTAATACCACAAAATTATATTAAAAAATTAGCCATCGGTGCGTTAATCTTATATGAAGCATAGGTGTGTATGTGTTATTTCTACGCACCGACGTTATTGGGTTATTGATAATCATTGGGACTTGTTTGTTACAAATACGCACTGGTGCTTTCAATTTGTAATGCACAGGGGGGTTTTCCCTATAACGCACCAGTGCATATTATGTTTTACAACATTGATTCCTTCTTATTAATAATGCAATGGTGAATTCTATGAAGAAAAACCTGGTTCTTAATTATTTTTAACTCTCCCAGTGTGTTTTGTTGTTAAATCCCTGGTGCTTATAATACAAACGCCCTGATGCTTAGATATTTTATTGCACTGGTTATTTCATATTTTATTGCCTTGGTGCTTGATGTTAAGTGAAACGCACCGGTGTTGTAGGTGTATGTATGCATCGGTGCTTGTGCCTTATACAAGTGCACTAATTTGTAAAAATCCACTAACACCTCCAACCGCCCAATTATTTTTAGTTATAATCAACTTTCGTTATAATATCCGCAAAAACATCTGTTATCGATAACAAATGTTGTAGCAGATGTTTTTTTGCCAATTTTGTAACACTAGAAACCTCCATTATAACCTCCACTAAAAGGTCTAAATTCTGTGTAGTGTTGTGTTATTACACTATCTCATAGTTGAAATTAATATATAGGATTAAAGTCCTTGGTATCATTTATTCAATTAATTAATGCACTAAATTATTTTCCATGGTATTATCATTGAAATCAATGCACCCTATTGTTTAATGTTATATCATTATGAGTGAAATCAATGCACCATATTTTTTTATGTTATATCATTGTTAAAATGAATACACCTACTTGGTTATGCTAAATTATTCACTTAAAGCAATACACATTGTTTTGCATTATGTCATTCTTGAAATCAATGCAACCAATTGGTCTAATCATTTAGCATTGTGTCTTCGCTAAAATCAATGCATTGTGTTGTTTTGCATTATGTCAAATTATTGAAATCATAACAATTAATTGCTCTAAATCACTTTTCATTGTTTGTGTTATATTCCCTAACGTCCTTGTTTGTGTTATTGTTTGTTTGTATCATAACTTTCTTATTTTTTTAAATCAATTTTTTAATACCATTACTAAAATCAATATGCCCTATTTTTTTTGTTATATGATTGAAATCAATATGTCATATTGTTTTGTGTTATATAGTGATGCAGGAGCATCCACGCGAGCATCTACACCCACCAAGCGAGCCAGAGTGCGGAGCGAAGAACAGCTGGACACCGTCAGCATTCAAATTTTGAAAACATTTTAAATTATGGCTGCGCCAAACATAAATACGTGATGTGATAAAGCGCACTTGCATAGGTAACAGACCTTGAGCGGATAAGCTCTCGTCCTTAGGTAGATGAGGCATTTACTAGATTTTAAATACAGTTAGATAGAATAATTAAGTCTAGATTAGAAATTTTTACTCTTGAGAGGGAAAACGGAATATAGGCACCCTCCTTTGTATTATTGTGATATTGTAACATTCTCATTTTTTAGATAGGAGCAAGAAGAGAGCAGAGCAGAGAGCTTGTGAAGAAATCCATGTACAGTTATTGAATTAATAGGAAGAGCCTTAATTCAATCCCCCATGGATGTGTTTGATACCTTTGTGTTGTTGACGTTATGATTTTGCTTACTTGCTTCCTTTTATGCTTATCTGTTATATGTTGCGTATGTGATTG
>ML786751.1:156132-172674 GCA_009831015.1 Picea engelmannii | reverse complement strand
TTGTTTCTCTGCTTAGGCCAGGAGATTCCTGCATCGAGTGCAGTCGAATACCTCCGCATAGAGTGCGTCGAGGAGGCTAAGTAGTTGAACTTTTGTTCTCTTTTGCCTTGAGTCGGCTTGGTTGTTCGAACCGTGCAGTTGAGCACAGGTTGGATGTGAAGTCTCAGTAGCAAGTCTGAGAAGAGAAGGGTCGAGGCTGTTTCGAGTGGGAGTGCATAGGAAACGGAAGACTTCCTCACTGTTGGAAGTGGTTGAAGACCGAGCACAGGGAGCGTGTTCGAGAAATCTCTGAAGAAGTCTGAGTTAGTAAAACCTCAGGAGGGATAACTCCTTGTTTCATTGTGGAAACAGAACCGAGTGGAGTTCGGATAGGACAAAGGTGGCGAAGGGAAGAACCTCTTCAAGAGGAAGAGAATCGACGACTTTGTTTTGAGGTAAGAAGTCGTGAAGCACCATTGATCGTTGGATCACAGAGGAGCTGCGAGGAGGTTAACTCGCAGGTGCTGGAAGGAAGTCGTTTGCCGTCGCATATCGGCATATCGGGGTTGGAGAGCGCAAATGTTGCATGCACGTTGAAGTCACGAATAGAGATTTCCCGACTTAGCAGAAGCCGTCGATCGTTGAAGGGACAGGTGGCACGAATCTGAAGTTTCGGAGTTTCGGCAGCCGGGGTTTCCAACAGCAGGAAACTTTGCGTCGTGGATCCGTGATCCACGAAATCCCGAGATTGACGTGGCAGTGTGGGACCCAAGGAGTAAGTGGAGGACAGGTGGCGTTGAGCCAAGAGATCGGTGTTTCAGTACTCGGGGAGTGGAAGCACAAGGCAGTGACATCGCAGATCGCGATACCCGATAGGGGATAACCCGAATCCGAAGAATTGACCTTTGACCGTCGGCATTTCGAGGTTCGGCGGTTGAGTGACTGAGAGCAGGGTCACGAACCTTGCGATATCGCGAGACCCGATCTCCCGATTTTCCGAAGGGAGAGTAGCCAGTAGAAATTCTGTGGGTAAGAAATTCCCGAGAGGAATAGGAGGGGCTTGGACCCTTCGGGCCAAGATTCTGTGAAGGTCCTGGTGGGGCGACCGTCCGCTGAGGGGCAGGTTTCCGTCAAGTGGTATCAGAGCGGGAGTTGGAGTTCTCTTTGTTTAGGTAGCAGAGAGAAGTAGATATAATGCCGCCCAGACGAGAAAGGCAGTCACCTGATCGGGAGGACAGGAACGCCCAAAGAAGGGGAAGGCCGGCAGGAAATGCAGAGATGGAACGTCAGATCTGAGATCTCAGGGAGAGACTCAAAGATATGGAGACCACCCAGATGCATGGAGCCGACGCAGGGGAGTTCAGCGATCTCGAGATCGAAGAGGAAGTTGGACATGACCAAGAAGAGGTCACGGCAGAAGATGCCTCGACAGAGAGGTTGATCAAAGCCATTTCGAGGATGAGCTCGAAGACAAAGATGGATATTCCCGTCTATGAGGGAAGCCTAAATGCAGAAGAGTTGTTGGACTGGATCCGAGCACTCGACACCTACTTCGATTATGAGGATATCGAAGAGGACAAGAAGGTAAAGCATGTCATCACGAAGCTGAAGGGACATGCAGCATTATGGTGGGACGAGCTGCAAGCGGACAAGCGTTCCAAAGGAAAACAGAAGATCAAAAGCTGGGATCAGATGATTGCCAAGATGAAGGCGAAGTTCATTCCGAGGGACTACCAGATCACTCTGTTTAGGCGCATGCAGAACCTGAGACAGAAGTTGATGACGGTGAAAGAATACACCGAAGAATTTTACAGGCTCGACATTCGAGCTGGTCATCGAGAGAGTGATGATGAAAAGGTGGCGAGATACCTGAATGGTCTCAGGTATGACATTCAGGATGAGCTAAGCATGGTTACCATCCGCACAGTTGAGGATGCGTACCATATGGCTCTGAAAGCCGAAGAAAAGTTGAGCCGCAAGTAGGGACAGCGAGGGCAAGGAAGAAGCCAACCCAGAGGAAAATTTGTTGCCCAAGAAAGAACCCAGAAGCCCAAGGAGGATTGGAAGAGACCTCAGGGTAGAGCTGAAAGAGGTGGAACCTCACAGCAGAGACAACAAGTTTCTGAGCCGAGGAGACAACAAGAGGATCAGCAAGGAGGGTATGTTGACGCGAATACATTTCCTCGTACCCGAGGTAGAGGAAGAGGCAGAGGAGGAGTTATCACATGTTTCACGTGTGGTAAAGACGGTCATAAAGCCGTTGACTGTCCAGAAAGGAAGATGGACAGAGGAGGAACTCACATCACTGAGGCGCAGAGACGCGATGCTGAGTCAGAAGATGCTGACAACGGAAGATCGCTTGGGATGCATAAGGTCCTTTTGAAACCTGAGAAAGAGGTGGACAGCTCAGTACAGAGAAGTAGACTGTTCAGGACGGCTTGCACAGCCAAGGACAGAAAATGCAAAGTCATCATTGACAGCGGGAGCACTGATAATCTCGTTGCCGCTGAGATGGTGGACAAACTGGAGCTGGAAACAACTAAGCACCCGAGTCCATATAAGGTCTCGTGGTTACAAAAAGGAGACCGGGTAAGTGTCACTAAACAGTGCTTAGTTAAATTTAAAATTGGGAATTATCATGACGAGATTTTGTGTGACGTCATTCCCATGGATGTATGTCACATACTGCTGGGTAGACCATGGAAATATGATAGAAATGTTGTTCATGATGGGAGGATGAACACGTACACCTTGGAGAAGGATGGGAGACTCCATAAGTTGCTTCCGATAAAGGATAAATATCGGGAAGTAAAGCCAGAAGTAAGCAGCACACTACTTCTCATGAGTGGGAAAGAGCTTCTCACAGAGCTGGAGAAGGATGAGGATCCACAGTTCTTTGTTGTCAGGAAGTCGAGAATTGTCCTGACAAGCACAAGAGTGGACGACTTGCCAGAGGAGATTCAGGAACTGCTTGGAGAGTTCGTTGATATCATCGCGGACGAACTACCTCGTTCGTTGCCATCGATGAGGAGTGTGAGTCACCACATTGACCTCATACCCGGAGCAAGTTTGCCGAATAAGGAGGCATACAGGTTGACACTTCAGGAGAATGAGGAGGTCAAAAGGCAGGTACAGGATCTGCAGGACAAGGGACTAGTGAGGGAGAGTCTGAGTCCGTGTGTTGTTTCGACAGTACTGAGCCCGAAAAAGGATGGAGGCTGGAGGATGTGTACAGACTCCAGGGCAATAAACAAGATCACCATCAGGTACAGGTTTCCATTGCCGAGAATGGACGACTTGATGGATTGCCTAAGTGGGGAAAATTATTTTTCCAAGATAGACCTCAAGAGCGGATATCATCAGATTCGGATGAGAGAGGGAGATGAGTGGAAGACTGCATTCAAAACAAACGAGGGTTTGTACGAATGGCTAGTCATGCCGTTTGGTTTGACAAATGCACTCAACACTTTTATGAGGCTGATGAATGAAGTCCTACGGGAATTCATTGGCAAGCTTGTGGTCGTGTACCTGGATGATATACTAATTTTCAGTAAAACCAGGGATGAACATTTAAGGCATTTGGCCATAGTGATGAGAAGATTGCAGCAGGAGAAACTGCTGATCAATTTGAAGAAGTGTTCCTTTATGCAGATAGAACTCATATATCTAGGTTTTGTAATTTCGGCTAACGAATTGAAGATGGATCCTGAGAAGGTGAACATAATCAGGAATTGGCCATCGCCGAGGAATGTTTTCGAGGTAAGGAGCTTTCACTGTTTGGCAAGATTCTACAGGAAATTCATTCGGAATTTTAGTGGAATCAGTACCGCAATGATGGACACTGTGAGAAAGCGGCATAAAATTTTTCAGTGGACAGTCAAGGCTGAGCGGAGCTTCAATTTGTTGAAGCGAAAGATAACTGAGCAACCAGTGTTAGTGTTGCCAGATTTTCAAAAAACCTTCCAGGTGAAGTGTGATGCCAGTGGGTATGTTGTTGGAGGGGTTTTAAGTCAGGATGACAGACCTGTTGCATACTACAGCGAGAAGCTGGATGATGCGAAGTTGAAGTACTCCACGTACGACAAAGAATTCTATGCCATCATCCAGGCACTAAAGAAGTGGAGACATTATCTCATACCCAAAGAATTTGTTCTGTACAGCGATAATCATGCGTTACAATTCGTAAGTCAGCAGGAGAAGCTGAATCAAAAGCATGCGAAGTGGGTAGAGTACATGCAGAATTTCACATTCGTGATCAAGCACATTTCGGGGACTGTGAACAAGGTGGCTGATGCCTTGAGCAGGAAGTGTTTATTGCTGCAGGAGTTCAAAGTCAAAACCTTGGGATTTGAAAACCTGAAGGATATGTATGTCGGTGATGCAGACTTTAGCGAAGCATACGAGGCAGCTGAGAACCCAGTTCTCAGGGATAGGAGTCTGTGGATTGATTTCATGATCCAGGATGGATTGTTGTTAAAAAGCAATCAATTGTGCATTCCAGATTTCTCTATGAGGGAGAATTTGGTGAAGGAAAAACACAGCGGAGGCTTAGCAGGTCATTTTGGACACGACAAAACATTCGCCAAGCTGAGCGAATTGTATTTTTGGCCAGACATGCGTGCAGATGTAAAGCGTTTTGTTGACAGGTGTCGAATTTGTCAACACGCGAAGGGCCGAAAACAGAACACAGGGTTCTATCAGCCGTTACCTATACCAGAGAGGCCATGGGAGGCGATCATCATGGACTTTGTGTTGGGTTTACCGAGAACTCAGCGAGGAGTAGATTCCATCTTTGTGGTGGTGGACATATTCTCGAAGATGGTACTTTTCATTCCGTGTCATAAAACCAGCGACGCAACCCACATCGCAAACTTGTTTTTCAAAGAGATTGTGCGATTGCATGGATTTCCGAGAAGCATCGTCTCGGATCGGGACACGAAGTTCATAGGTCATTTTTGGAGGACGCTATGGAAGAAGTTGGGGACTAACTTAGCATTCAGTTCAGCATACCATCCACAGATAGATGGTCAGACAGAAGTGGTCAACAGAAGCTTGGGGGATCTATTGCGAAGCTTGGTGACGGAGCATCACAGCAGTTGGGATCAGATCCTACCACAGGAAGAATTTGCGTACAACGATTCGGTGAATCGGAGTACAGGTAAAAGCCCATTTCAGATTTTGTATGGGACACAGCCGAGAGGAGTATCTGAGCTCAGGGAATTAGAACAGGCTGAGACTAGCAGCGCGAGGGATGAAGAATTCACTGAGGCAATGCAGGAACTTCACGCGGAGGTGAAGCAGCGGTTGCAGACATCGAATCAGGAGTACAAGCGCCGAGCCGATCAGAGGAAGAGGCAACTTCAGTTCGAAGTTGGAGACATGGTTCTGGAGCACCTGAGGAAAGAAAGGTTCCCAAGGGGAACATATAACAAACTCGAGATGAAGAATATCGGGCCATGCAAAGTCCTGAAGAAATTCGGGGAGAACGCATATGAGCTTGAGTTGCCAGAGGGCATCGGGATATCTCCGATTTTCAACATTTCGGATCTATACCCCTACAGAACTGAAAACACGGACACTGGAACCAAGGAACCAGTGGTCCAGTGGCAGAAGCAGTTGCCGGTTGCATAGAAGCCTAAAATGGAGTGCATACTGGACAAGAGAATAGGCAGGAAGACCAGGAGGAAGCAATATTTTGAATACCTGGTTAAGTGGAAAGATCACCCAGTGGAGGATGCCAGCTGGGAACCAGAGGCCGTGATACAGAAACATGGGCAGACTGTGCGGGAGCTCATGGACAGGAGCCCATGAAATCTTTTTGAGCCGAGGAGTATGATGCAGGAGCATCCACGCGAGCATCTACACCCACCAAGCGAGCCAGAGTGCGGAGCGAAGAACAGCTGGACACCGTCAGCATTCAAATTTTGAAAACATTTTAAATTATGGCTGCGCCAAACATAAATACGTGATGTGATGAAGCGCACTTGCACAGGTAACAGACCTTGAGCGGATAAGCTCTCGTCCTTAGGTAGATGAGGCATTTACTAGATTTTAAATACAGTTAGATAGAATAATTAAGTCTAGATTAGACATTTTTACTCTTGAGAGGGAAAACGGAATATAGGCACCCTCCTTTGTATTATTGTGATATTGTAACATTCTCATTTTTTAGATAGGAGCAAGAAGAGAGCAGAGCAGAGAGCTTGTGAAGAACTCCATGTACAGTTATTGAATTAATAGGAAGAGCCTTAATTCAATCCCCCATGGATGTGTTTGATACCTTTGTGTTGTTGACGTTATGATTTTGCTTACTTGCTTCCTTTTATGCTTATCTGTTATATGTTGCGTATGTGATTGCGTATTAGGTTCGTAACCTGAGGGAATGAGTTTCAATTGTTTCTTTGCTTAGGCCAGGAGATTCCTGCATCGAGTGCAGTCGAATACCTCCGCATAGAGTGCGTCGAGGAGGCTAAGTAGTTGAACTTTTGTTCTCTTTTGCCTTGAGTCGGCTTGGTTGTTCGAACCGTACAGTTGAGCACAGGTTGGATGTGAAGTCTCAGTAGCAAGTCTGAGAAGAGAAGGGCCGAGGCTGTTTCGAGTGGGAGTGCATAGGAAACGGAAGACTTCCTCACTGTTGGAAGTGGTTGAAGACCGAGCACAGGGAGCGTGTTCGAGAAATCTCTGAAGAAGTTTGAGTTAGTAAAACCTCAGGAGGGATAACTCCTTGTTTCATTGTGGAAACAGAACCGAGTGGAGTTCGGATAGGACAAAGGTGGCGAAGGGAAGAACCTCTTCAAGAGGAAGAGAATCGACGACTTTGTTTTGAGGTAAGAAGTCGTGAAGCACCATTGATCGTTGGATCACAGAGGAGCTGCGAGGAGGTTAACTCGCAGGTGCTGGAAGGAAGTCGTTTGCCGTCGCATATCGGCATATCGGGGTTGGAGAGCGCAAATGTTGCATGCACGTTGAAGTCGCGAATAGCGATTTCCCGAATTAGCAGAAGCCGTCGATCGTTGAAGGGACAGGTGGCACGAATCTGAAGTTTCGGAGTTTCGGCAGCCGGGGTTTCCAACAGCAGGAAACTTTGCGTCGTGGATCCGCGATCCACGAAATCCCGAGATTGACGTGGCAGTGTGGGACCCAGGGAGTAAGTGGAGGACAGGTGGCGTTGAGCCAAGAGATCGGTGTTTCAGTACTCGGGGAGTGGAAGCACAAGGCAGTGACATCGCAGATCGCGATAACCCGATAGGGGATAACCCGAATCCGAAGCATTGACCTTTGACCGTCGGCATTTCGGGGTTCGGCGGTTGAGTGACTGAGAGCAGGGTCACGAACCTCGCGATATCGCGAGACCCGATCTCCCGATTTTCCGAAGGGAGAGTAGCCGGTAGAAATTCTGTGGGTAAGAAATTCTCGAGAGGAATAGGAGGGGCTTGGACCCTTCGGGCCAAGATTCTGTGAAGGTCCTAGTGGGGCGACCGTCCGCTAAGGGGCAGGTTGCCGTCATATAGTTATTGAAATAAATGATATTTCATTCTCTTTTAGTTTCCATGATTGGAACATATCAATAGTATAAACCCAAACCTCTTGAATTTTGAAACATTCTTCATTTTGATAATGTATTATCATCATATTCATATTGAACTATTATCTCAATAATATATTCAATCTCAATATACTTCTTGTTATTTTAGCTTTGATACAATTTGAAAAGTGATGGATGTCCAAAACTTGACTACTTACTACTTTTGTCATATTAGTCTCATTAAAAGTAATCTTATATATGTATATGATACATAATAAATATGCAATAGCTCTTGCTAAATTTGAAGTCTCCAGGGGATAGAAATATTCTCAAAATTAGTTATTCAAAGAAGGTTAGTCCTGTAATATGAATGTGTTATTGATCTAGATTTAATATTCATCTTAATAATTATTTAGGAATATTATTGAAATTTATAAGAATTATTCAAAATATTATACTTTGATTTTTTTGTTTTATATTAGTTATTACTTTCAAATATATTTGAACATAATAAAACACTAAAATCCAACCCTAATTCAAAAATCACCTCCATTCACATGAATAAGTCATTAGATAGATTATCCATTATACAAACTATGGATTATCCATTAATGATTCATGTAAATTATGAATATAATCTATATGTTTGTTAGCTCATATCCTTAAAGTTACATTGATATATAAATAGATCCAGATATAATATAAATTAATGCAAATATGATCTGACATATATAGAATAATTTATGGATCAAAATACAATATATCATATAGATTATTATTTATCATAATAGATAGATTATAGATAATTCATTATATAGATAGATTATTATGCTACTAACCTTCCAAATAATGTTATTTATGACTTTATTGTTTCAGTGATAATGATCCCTATTTTTTCGGTGTGCATGATATATCTGGAGTTAACTATGCATTGATTGGATCATTCTTAATTTTGTCCTCATGTTAAAGGGAATATAAAATATATAAACTATAGATATCTATAAATGAATCTTGGCAAGTTTCAATGACATCAAATATTCAAATTGACAAGTATAACAAAGAAATAAATATTTATAGCATGAGTTTGTTTAATAGTTAAGAACATGTGTTTCCTCCTAAGAGGTCACAAGTTCAATTCCACAGGGACTAGGGAATAATAAATCACTAAATTTAATTCAAAATTACTCTTTAAAAACATACAATTAATTATTACTAGATCTATAAGTTTTAAAATGTACCTATTATACTTATAATTATTTAATCTTATTTACTCTTTGGCATATCTGAGAGAGAGCTTGAAAGGATTAGTTTATAGAACTGTCTTAGGTTTTCCGTAGTATGGTAGCTATAGACCTAGGGTTTCCGCAGTGGGGATGCCTTGTGGGCTTGACGTGGAGTCTCGGCCACGCCTCTTAGGCATGTGTAGGATGGTTATTAGAGGTCTGGGGACACGATGGAAGATCCTGTCGACATCTCGTGGGAAGACGAGGATGCCTTGTGGGCCAGCAAAGGGTTGTTCTTAGCCTATGACACATATAAGATTATGTACAATTTCCTTCACCAAGTCTCCTACAATAATGCGACATGCATCCTCCACCAAAGATTTCTTGTAGATCCTATGAAACAGGTGGCATCTATGACGCAAATTGGAGGAACTATTGGATCTGGCTACGTGACAGACACAAGCCTTTGTAGGAATAAGCATGTGAGCTCATCTCCTCGGGCTGGTTGCTCTGCACCTTTACCAAAATCTCCTCCAAACCTTCCCCTCGGTCATTCTTCGACAGTCTTGCCTATGGAAAAACATGTTGAGCGAGCAACTGGTGTTGGGCGCAACTGGTCATCCAGTAGTGTAGCTTGTCTCCATCGCAAACATAAGATTCTGAAGGTTAGGGAGTCCATATCACAATGTATTCTCGGGAGAGATGTAGCTATGAATTGGGTTGCGAGCTTATCAGAGAAAGTTTTAGTAGGTAAGTTCTTTTAGATCAGAATGAATAAGGCTCAACTCATTGATTGGGTGCTTTGTTTATGGAAACCCTTGGTTGGGTATTGTCTAAGGTTAAGTCTTCTATCCAACCACTGGTTGGTCTTCCATTTCCTTTCCAAGGGGGATTTGTTGAAAGTGTTGAACTCTCCTTGGATTATCGATAGGGGCATATTAATTCTCAAAAGGTTGTACCCTCATTTTAATCCTCTATCTGAAGTTTTTTTGAAGAGATACCTTTGGATGTTGCTTCCTGATTTTCCTATCGAATTCTGGTCTGCAAATATCTTTGAAGCCATTGCCAGTTTGGTTAGGAATTTTATATATTTTGATAGTGAGTCACTCCGTTGGTGCAATAAGCCGCTAGATTGGGTCTTGGTGGAATTTGATCTTGATTAGGGGATTACCAGATTTTATAGATATTCATATTATCGATATCTTCATTCATCAACTTGTTGATTATTAGAAGGAGCCTTTTCGCTATCACTCCTGTTGGCAACCAGAACATCTCAAAGTGAAGTTTCTATCACTTTTGGAGCATGGTCTTGATCCAACGAAAAAATAGGATAATGATAGACAAGCAGACTCACCCCGCTAGGTGCCTTTCAATAAAGAATCTTTCCTAGGTAATATGAAGCTTTTCTTTCCTTCCTTTTTTTCAAAGCTTTCATTCCATGAGATAGAATACCTAAAGACTAATGAGGAATGGTTTCTCGAGATATTTGGTGATTTTTGAAACATACTTATGCGAACATTTATTGACCTAGAGGGTCGTCATGGCTCTGTCTCTGAGGGTTTGGGCACTGAAATTCATCCACGTAGCCCACCAAGTGACACACAACCCATTTCCCCCTCTGGTAGGGATCTTTCCACTGACTATCCAACCACTGATGAGTGTAACTGCAAGTCAATTGTGGATGGTCTAGGAGAGTCCAGAATAGGTTTAATTGACTCTTCCCCTTCCTTTGATGCCCATGAGTTCCCAACTATTCCATTGGTCGAAGAAAGCAGGGCCTTGGGATTCCTTACCTGTCTAGATAATGTGATCAACATCCCTCCTTCAACTTGCTCTCTATCTTACAATTCTAAAGTAGTCAAGATTTTATCGCCTATGCCTCTATCTATCTCCTCCTCTTCCACCTTGCCTTTACAGTCTAGTGCATGACCCAATGTGACAATTCGGAAAAATTCTCATCCTCGACCTCCAAATAAGCCCCCGACGCTGTTGAAGGTGGCTTGGCTCATTTTGGTAAGTTTTCCATGGAGTATGAGGTTCCCACCTTATCCCTTGACCCTATTCTTCCTGAATCACTGAACCACATTTATGAGAGATCTCCTCTTTCGGCCCTTAGAGAAGGCTTGAAGACTTAAGTAGTTCCCTCATGATCATTTTATCCTTCAGCCTACGTGGGTTTGAGGGCCCCAAAAAAATAGCATGCCTCAAAATTATGTTGAAACAGACAAACATTGACATTGTATTCTTACAAGAAACCTTGGTGGACAGTGATAAGGCTAAAGGTTTTTTTCTCCAATGTCTATCATCATGGAATTGTGTCGCAATGGGTCCAAATGGTCGTTCTAGTGGTTTGTTTGTTGGATGGAACCCTTCAGTTGTTGAGTTGTGTGCAGTTGGCACTACTGCAGGTATTTATTTGGAGGGAAGAAGCAAACATTCAGCTGATGAAGCTAAACTTCTGAATTACTATGTGCCTTATAAAGATAGGGAAAGATTTTGGTAGTCCCTTTTGGATTCTAGTCTTCTAGAAGAAAATGGTATTACAGTTGGGGGAAATTTATACTTTACGCTATCTTATTGGGAGGTGTGGGGTAGATCAGCCATAATTGACCCTCTTGCATACTTTTTCACTAATATTTTTCTTACATCTGGGTTAGTGGACTTACAACCAATCCAAATGGCTCCAACTTGGCCCAATGGCAGAGCGAGTGTGGTTGAAATATCTAAAAGGTTGGATCGGTTTCTCATTGATGAGAATCCCCTCAATAGTCATTGTAAATATAGGTCTTGGATTATAAATTCTACTATTTCATATCATAATCCGATATGTCTACAAATGGAATATTCTCCCCATAAAGATGTTCCACCCTTCAAATTCAACAGTTGTTGGTTATCCGATCTGGAATTTACTTCCCTTATCAAGACTACTTGGATCTCTATGGAAAAATGGACGGATAGTTCACCTAATCTCCTACTATGCGCAAAGTCGAGGAAGTTAAAAAAAGTATCGGTTCAGTAGAAGTGAAACAAAAAAAAGAAGCTACATTCAAATCTTCTACAAATTGATCAAAAAATGTCAGAGCTCTTTATAAAATGTATGTCGTGGGTGTTTGAGCAGGATGAACTCAATCTCCTCAAGGCCCTAAAACAAAGGAAGGATAAAATTCTTACAATTGAAGAATCTACATGCAGGCTCAGAAGTAGGGCAATTTGGTTTAACAAGGGTGACAAGAATACAAGATTCTTCCATAAATTTGCATCTTAAACAAGAAGTCAAAATACAATCCGGGATATAACAAATGAGGATGGAAGTGTCAAATCCATCGATAAGGAGATTAAGGATACTACCTTTAAGAATTTCCAATCCTAGTACAACTCTCTAGAGGAAAAGGACACACATAATCAGTAAAATATTCTAAAAGATGTGCCCAGATTATTCAACGATGATAAGAGCGATGACATAGGGAAGCCAGTCACCTTAGAGGAAATTGAGGAAATTGTCAATAAAATGCCTAAAGAAAAAATTATGGGCCCAGATGGGTGAACACAAGAACTTTTTTAGACTTTCTTTGACATTATGGGGGCTGATCTTCATAAGGATGTTGAGGATTCTAGAGTTTCAGGTCATATTTCGGGTGCACTCAATGCAAATTTTTTCACCCTCATTCATAAGGTGAGCAAGCCAGATTCCTTTCATGATTTCAGGCCCCTATCCCTTTGTAACTTTGTCTATAAATTGATATCCAAGACATTAGCCTTCTATATGAATGAAAAACTGGCTACAAGTATTTCCCGAGAACAGTTTGGATTTCTTAAAGATAGATTGATTTTCAATGTCGTGGGAATAGCCTAGGAATGTTTGCACACAACAAAGTCTAAGAAGTTAAGTTCAATTATTCTTAAGTTGGACTTAAAGAAGGCATACGACAAAGTGAGTTGGAAATTTTTGTGTTTGAATCTCATCGAAATCGGTCTAAAATGGGAGGTTACAGAATGGATTATGTCCTATGTAACTAATGTCAATATGGAAGTATTGATTAATGGTTCCCCTACAAATTTTTTCAAGAGCTATTGAGGTTTGAGGCAGGGGTGTCCTCTTTCCCCCCTGTTGTTCCTTCTGGTGGTTGAATACCTCAGTAGACAAATGAAAAAGGTTGTGGAAGCAGGTTCATTCAAAGGAATTAAGGTTCTTGTTGAGACTTTCATTTCTCATTTGTTTTTTGTCGATGATGTGCTCATTTTAGGAGACGCAAGTTTTGAGGACTGGATTACATTTCAATCTATTTTTAAAAAAATCTGTCGAGTTTCAGGTATGGAGGTTAACTGCCAAAAGTTGTGCTTCCTAGCTCAGAATATTGATCCAAGTCTAGAGGTAAACCCACAGTCTGCTTTTAATATACAGTTTATGAGTATAGATGATGGTATGAAGTACCTTGGCTTTTTTCATAAGCCCAATAATTACAGAGTGGCTTATTGAAATTGGATGATTCAAAAAATTGAAAAGAGAATAGGGAATTGGTCCTTTCGTTGGCTCTCCTTAGGCGGCAGGCTCGTCTTAAAAAAATTAGTATTGCAAAGCCTTCCTGTGTATTGGCTTAGTCTTGTTAAAATTCCATCCTCCATCATGCATACGATTCAACAGCTCATCACAAAGTCCATTTGGAGAGGGGCTAGAAAATCAACCAGCTTCCACTTAGCCAAATGACAAAGGATTTTTATTCCAAAGGAAAATGGCGGATGGGGTATTCATAATCTTAGTTGGTTTTCTTTGTCTTTAGCTTCCAAGTCTTATTGGAGGGGTCTTTTCGAAGAAGGACTCTGGACTTTGGTGTTAAAAAAGAAATACCTCAAAGGAATTGACTTGACTTCTTGGATCCGAAAAAATGAAAGTAAATTACCAGTTGCCTCTATCATTTGGAAAAATTTCATGAATTCTCTGCCTCTTATTAAAATATGGTTGGATTGGTCTATAGGTAGTGGTAAGAAGGTAATTCTTTGATGTAGGAGCATCTCTCCATGCAGCCAGCCAGCCAGCCAACCACATCAGCGCACGCATTCAGAGCTGAAAGAGAGGCGCAGGCTCATTCGAATTTGAATTGAATGTAATTAAATATCTTAGGATGGTGAGCCATGAAGGCTGTGCCTTTGAGCAGGCGTTAGATAAGATCGGCTTTAATGCTAGATCGGATGAAATCTAGATCCAGGCGCTGGACTAGACAACCATTTATTGTAATTAAATAGGGTAGGTAAATCCTGGAGGGAAGCGCTCAATGGAGCCCTGAGGTAAAAGAGATTTTCATATATCATTTTGAGAGGGGGAGGTAGAGAAGAGAAGAGCCAAGGAGAGCTCAGGAACACCATTGTAAATATACAAGCATTGTTGCCATTTATTAATATAAACAGAGCAGTTTTTCCTGCATATTCTGTGTATATGGATATCTGTGTGTGTGTGTGTTCCCTATGTATGTGGTGAATGCATAATTGTTGAAGTATTTGCAGGGATTTTGTGTGATTTCAGGTTCGAGAGGTCTTTGAGGCTTCACACCAAGAGGGTGTGACAGAACGTTGAGGTTCCGATAGTCGTGCACAGAAGGATGCACTTCTGAACTTTGAGGAGTCAGACAGAGACGTGCTGAGGCACAGAACTGGAATCAACAACTCAGGAAGAAAACATGTGAGGTTGTTGAACACCTCAGGAGGTAAGGCTGTGTATCTAAGACACAGTTGCAAACAGAATCACTGAAGATTCTGTAGGAGCTCTGCCAAGTGAGCATTGAGCAAGTGCACAGGGTGCACAGGAGGAACGGAACTACTGAACGTTCTGTGGGAGAAGACACTCCGCCAGGAGGGCATCGAGAAAGGGTGTAGACGACCTAGGAGAGGAGAACTCTTTTAGTTCTGCCATTTGAAGGAAGAGTCCACCGAGGGATTCTCACAGGGTTACTAAATACCTGGAAACTTAGCCAGCGGTTTCTTGAGTCAAAGGATAGCCAGGGAGGCATCCATTTATTTCTCCATCTGAGGGAGGAAGAAGACAAAATCCCCCAAGGGGTCTGAGTGTTTACGCAAGCTCAGAAGAGATAACACCCTGGTGTGTAAAGACTCTGCAAGGAGTGTAGGAGTCGGAGAAATCCTTTGAGGATTCGATAAGAGAAGAAAAGCTCTGGAGGAGTAAGGGATCGTACATGCACGGCGAGACTCGAGGTCGTGGAGATCACAGAGGAGCAGATAAAGGTCGAGACCTTTGAAATGTTGAAATTCTTCCAAGTCTCGGAAGAACGCGCGAAGCTTAGGAGGGAGTGACAGCGGCCATTGGATTGACAGATAGAGAGATCTGGACCGTCGAGGATCTTATGTCCAGAAGAAGTTCAGGAGGAGGAGCGCACGTGGAAGATTGATCTGAGCCGTCATATATGGAGTGGACATCCTGCCAGCCATCGGATTTGTAGAAGCTGCGAGGGAATTTTGAGCCATCAGGATATAGGCACATCGGGGATATCAAGGATGTGAGGAGAGTCCTTCGATATCAGAAACCCTGAATTAGCAAGATTTGATCGAGACTGTTCATCTGGGAGCGGACACGTGTCACAAGATTTCCCACATCGGGACTCGGACAGTAGGGGACAGAAAGGGAAGCCTTTCAATTACGCGAGTGACGAAGATGCAACAGGAGGATATCGGTGTCTCGGCACATCAGGACTCGGGAGTTGGAGAATCAAGTGTTGGAGATCACGAGTAGCAAAATCCCGACGGGATCAGAACCGTCCATCCGGGAGGACGCGTGGCAGTGATCAAGCGCCACCCGAAGAAGCTCATTAGGAGACTTCATCGGCAGATCGGGAATCGGAGAATCGGGGATCCCGGTGACGAGTGGTTCGTGTATTGTGAAATCACTATCCGCGAAACCCCGATGAGTGGGGTACAACTGTCAGCACCGCAGCGAAGGAAGACAGAGGCATAGTGGAGGCTAGCTGTCAGGGATCGAGAGGAAGTCGGGGTCGACATATCGGGAATCCCGTGGGCGTATGCACATTGGCATCGCAAACCCTGAAATTTCGACAGGATAAGTCTGCAGTCGTGGAGTGATGGTCATATCGGCCACAGGAGGAGCCAGGAGGGCTAGCGGGGTCAAAGGCACATCGCGAATCGGGAAATCATGAGTCTTGGCGACATGAACATTTCGACATCGGAAGTGCCGAAACTCCGATAGGAGAAAACCCTGAAGGAGGTAAGGTCACGGTCGTGGGCGCATGGTCACATGCGATGGGAACCAAGCCCAGGATGACTAGCGTGTGAGAAGAGCTCATCGAAGATCGGGGATTGGAGAGGTGTGAAACTCTCAACAGCCGAAGCTGCGAAAACCCAAACCCCGATAACAGTTTTCCTGTGGGGAAATTGTACACGGTTCATGAAGAGGCCGTGGAAGGGAAAGAAGGACCTGTGGACTGGGTCAGAATTTGATAGTGACTCCCGAGGGAATCTGAAGAGGCTTAGTAGAAGAAGGAATGAAATCGATCTTGTGAGAAGGAGGTCGGATGAAAGAGACACTATGGGGTGACAGGTTGGACCTCTTTGCATCATTCTTGGCCTAGATCCTTTCATTAGAGGTAATGCATTGTGTGTTAGCGACATTACTTATAAGGGGGGGGTAAAATGCAAAGGAATCGGTTAAAAACCCACTTGCCCTAAGTTCAGGATGAAAAATGCGCCTGTGTTTAAATGGCAATAAAATCTGGACGGCAGGAATTAGAGCGCCCGGATCAACGACCCACATTGGATTCTGGAGCCCCCCCGCCTTTCTACCTTTAAGCGAAG
>ML786751.1:115677-131642 GCA_009831015.1 Picea engelmannii | reverse complement strand
CTCATTGATCCATCTTCATCTATGCATTCTCATCAAGGACAATACATATTATATTACATCAATCATCAATCAATAAATCCTTTGACATCAATCAATCACTTGAAATCAATCAATGACATCAATCAATCAAACCATTGGCATCAGTGACAACATGATCCAACATCTTATACAAAATTTGATGTCACAAAAGCTTCACTTTGTTGACCAATATTTTATCATCTTCATTCATAAAGGGGTTTTAAAATTGTGAAAAATAGAGTGAATATATTTAAGGTATTGGAGGATGTAGGGTATGGGGGGCTTATAGGTATTGAAGGATATAAAAAGGGGTATATGGTAAAAATAAGGTACATTTCTAATGAAAAAAGGGTTTTTTATTGGAAATATGTTTTGGTAGGGGATTCAACAAAAATACTTTGGGAAGTATTTATCAATATCTAGTAAAATTAGAGGTGTTATTTAATATCTCATGAACACACATGTTATATTAGAGGTTTCATTGAGTAGAAACCTCATGCTTAATGTAACCCTGTATATGTAAAAAATGGAACACACAAACAAAATTACAAATGGAAAATTTTATATAAGAGATCACACAAAACTATAAAAACATACACAAGAATTCAATAAAACAGATTTTCTCCTTTAACTTTTATTAAATTTCAAAACTTATAAATTACATTTTCCATACTTCAAAAATCTTCAACCTTCACGGATAAAATTAAAAAATCCCTCCTATCTAAAATTTAGTTAGTGATTTTTTTTAAGTGAAATTGGTTGAATACGGTTGGTGTAGCACACCCATTTCGGAACTTTGGGCTTACTCGCTCTCTGATACCATTTTGTAGCACACCCATTTCAGAACTCTGGGTTTACTCATGCTCTGATACTAAATTGTAGTGTACCTTTTTGCTTACCAAGGCTTTTAACGCACTATATAACAATCTATACACACTTACGTTGGATTTACATAACACATACAGTCCAGTATATACTCCACATGCATTTAACAATTAAACACATTCAACACAGAGTATTCATGTGATTTACTACCATAATCAGCAAGCAATTAGCTTTTCATATTAATTCATATACACAGCACAAATCATGATAATTTATGTAGCACAGTCATGCAAAATGTGATAAGAACATAGTTAGATACTTATCTTGTAATAGTGGTGAAATCCACCAACCAAGTGTAGGCCTTCCACGAACCTCCCAGCCTTAGACCACACTGCTTATCATCTCAACAGTGGGTCACCCTCGAGCTGGGACTGAGCTCCATCCCAAGGCAAGGAATCCTAGGCTAGGCTAAGGTTACAGAGAAAACATCACAGAAATATATGGAAGGATTCTTCCCAAAGATGCCATCTTACGCCCACTACTACCAGACTCTCATTCCCCACATGCCTGTTCCGCCCGGGAGTATACACCTTCACACGCACAGTCCATCGGTGCTAACCTCCCTTTTTGGGTCTCGGAAACAAGCCTGATCAGGAAGTCTCAGAGCCCATAGCTGGTGTTAGGCACTCTCTGGAAGAAACCACTTCCCAGCAAACTCTTCCACCTAGAAAGAGTTGCTCACAGGCCTGATAACCTACCTCTTCCAACCACAGTCACCTCCCTCACCAGAAGAGAGGTCATACACAAGCTCAGCACAAAGCTTACTATGGCCAGTATGCCACGCACAATCTAGCACTGCGTGGCCACAACAGCGAATTGGGAAAAACAAACACGCACTTCCCAAACAGGTTCAGCAATCACGAGATAGTCTCACGGTTTTGGTTTTGGGATTGTACGAGGGGTGCAAAGATCCCGCATGCAAGTTCCAACTGCTCAGACTGAGGATGTACGGGCTATCTCCCAAATCAACACAGGATTTTTACCACCTTCAGGGTTGTACCAGGGTATTCTTGCATAGATCGGACGAGTTCACACTCAGACGGTCGGGTAGAATGGAGACGCTCCCCCTCACATGGTTCATCTCGGATATTATATTTGCATGCACTAGGGTTGACACTTGTCACCCTGGGAACTGCATGCATTCCCACAGCATGCATCCCTTTTTCACGTTTTCCCCTTGCTAGGAACTTAGGATAAAAATAAAATACACATGTCTTTTGGGAATAATATTAAAATATTATTCCCAGGCTTAAGCCCCCTAGGCTTAGCCCCTAGTCTCAAAACTTAGCCCCTTTTTCCCACCTTCCAGCCCCTAATCCCTTGCCCACTCTATGGACGCTCAGTCCCCCTTCACTCATTCATCGTGGTCGGTCTGCACCTGGCGGTGTTTATATTTTATTAATCATTCTACATACATACAAGTACAACAGCAGGCTCCTAGCCTTCAACACTTAGGCTCCTTGGCCTAACAAACACATAAGCCTACCAGCTTATACAAAACTTGGCTCACCAGCCTATAGAACATGTTTACAATTCATTTCATATATCATGATTTGCAACGGGGCTCGGCCTTGGGAACACTACAATCCCCCTCCCCTTATTTTTGCACTGTCCTTAGTGAACCTTACACTGCCTCTGCAAGTCTTTCAAAATTTTCAAAAAGATGCGGGTACTCTGCCCGCATAACTTCTTCATGCTCCCATGTCGCATCCTCAGGACCGTACCAGGTTCACTGGACCTTTACAAGCTCTATAGCTCGATTACAGAGCTGTTTTCTTTTCCTGTCCAATATGCGCACATGATGCACTTGCAGGACACCTTCTGGTTCCACCTGGATCACAGTCCAATCGATAACATGATTAACATCAGGTACATATTTATTAAGTAGTGAAACATGAAACACATTATGTACAGTCATAGATGTAGGTAATGCAAGCATGTATGCAACTGGCCCAATCCTTTCCAGGATCTCAAATGGCCCACAAAATCTTGCGAACAACTTGGCGCAACTTCCCAGCTTCAGGGAACTCCTGTTAGTTTTCACTTTCAGGAAAACATGGTCACCCACTTTGAATTCTCTATGGGTTCTGTTACTATCAGCGTAACTTTTCTACCTGTCCTGGGCAGCTTTCAGATTCTGTTTGAATTTTATCTTTTGATCTTCCATCTCTTTGAGTAGTTCAGGTCCAACTACTACTCTGTTAGCTGGATTATCCCATCTCACTAGAGTGTTGCACTTTCTTCCATAAAGCGCTTCGAATGGGCTCATCTTCAATGATGCATGGTACCCATTATTGTAGGTGAATTCTACCAAATGCAAGTAGTCTTCCCACCTTGATGGTTTATCCATCACATACATTCTTAGCATGTCTTTGATTACTCTGTTTACTCTCTCTGTCTGTCCATCAGAATCGGGATGATATGTTGTACTAAAGTTCAGATTCGTTTCGAATCCTTCGAACAGTCCTTTCCAGAAATTCGAAGTGAATTTCGGGTCCCTATCAGACACAATTGTCTTAGGAATTCCATGTAAGCGTGCAACTTCTTTTAAAAATATATCAGCAACATCAGCTGCCCTGTGGGTGGTTTTCAGTGGAATAAAATGGGCAACTTTGGTAAGCTTGTCCACCACCACCATGATCGAATCATGCTGCTTGCTTGTTCTAGGTATTCCGGTGATAAAATCCATTGTTACCACATCCCATTTCCATTCAGGAATAGGTAAAGGCTGCAACAACCCTGCTGGGTGTCTATGCTCAGCCTTAACCTTTTGGCACTCCATACATCTAGCGATGTATTCAGCAATTTCTTTCTTCAAACCTGGCCAAAAATAATGTCTTTTGACTGCTGCCACAGTCTTCTGATATCCAGGATGTCCAGCATAGGCCACGTTATGCATCTCCTTTAGAATTGCCAGCTCCAACTCTTGGACATTGGGTAGATACACTCTGTTTTTATACAGAAGTAAACCATTAGTTCCCAAATTGTAACTTTCCTTGGTCTGTGGTCTCTCACGTTGCTATAGCTTTGCTACAAGATTTTTGTACTACAAATCAGCATTTGCAGCTTCAAGAATTATGTCTTTAATCTCAGTTCTGTACATGCTAATGGTTGTAGCATGTAATTCGTGCACTTTTATGCTGAGTGCATCGACCACCTTATTTTCCTTCCCTTTGATATGCTTGATATCAAAGTCATATTCGCACAGAAACTCCAGCCATTTGATTTTCCTCGCATTTAAAGTCAGTTGATCAAATAAATACTTCAACCCGTTGTGGTCTGTTCTTAATTCAAATCTCCTTCCCATGAGGTAATGTCTCCATTTCCTCAAGGCATGGATGATTGCTGCCAACACTAAATCGTGAGTGGCATAATTCTTCTCATGTTTCTTCAAATTTCAGGACTCATAACAAATTACAAACCCCTCTTGGCTGAGAACTCCTCCCAGCCCCTCCTTACATGCATATGTGCACACTACGTAATCCTTGTTTGGATCTGCAATCTTCAGGATTGGAGCACTAGTTAGCAGCTGCTTCAATCGCTGGAAGTTGCTCTCACATTCTTCAGTCCGCTGGAACTTCTTCCCCTTCCTTTGCAAGGAAGTGATAGAATGGGCTATCCTTGAGAATCCAGCTATAAACCTCCTATAGTAGCCTGCCAGACCCATAAAAGATCTAACTTCTGCCACATTCCTTGGTGCTGGCCATTCTCAAATGGCCTGTATCTTTTTAGGATCCACAACAATCCCTTCTTCAAATATTATATGTCCCAAGTAATGGATCTGCCTTTGGTAAAATGAGCACTTGCTCAGTTTTGTGTATAGCTGGTGTTCTCTCAACACCTGTAGCACCATTCTCAGTTGTTGTTCATGTTCTTCCTCTGTCTTGGAATACACCAAGATATCGTCTAAGAAGACTATGACAAACTTGTCCAAATAATTTCTGAACACTCCATTCATTAAGCACATGAAGACAGCAAGCGCGTTGGACAATCTAAATGGCACCACTGTAAACTCATAATGACCATACCTTGTTCTGAAGGCAGTCTTGCTGATGTCCTCATCCCTTATTCTCACTTGGTGATATCCAGATCAGAGATCTATTTTCAAAAATATTTTCTCATCCTTCAACTGATCGAAAAGATCATCAATCCTCGACAGAGGATACTTGTTCTTGACAGTGACCTTATTCAACTGTCGAAAGTCAATGCACAGCCTCAACGTCCCATCTTTCTTCTTCACGAATAGGGATGGGGATCCCCATGGTGACACGCTGGGACGAATGTAACCTTTCTTTAGTAGCTCTTCGATCTGGAATTGCAAATCTTTCAGCTCTGGTGTACTCATTCTATAAGGAGCCTTCAAAACTGGAGATGCTCTAGGCATCAGATTTATAGAAAAATTGATGTCCCTCTTCGGAGGTAGTCCAGGCACCTCCTGAAATACGTCCTTAAATTCTTTGAGTACCCTGTGGTTTTCCAAATTCGAGACCACATCTTGGAATACTTCTTCCACCCTGGCTACAAATAATTGACAGCCTTTCCGGTAACATTTCTTCAGTTGCATGGCTGAGATTTCTCTAACAGCCACGGCTCTGGGAGTTCCTTGGATTGTTACCTGATTTTCCTCTTCGTCTAGACATGTGAACCTCTTGTTACGACAATCCAGAAGGGCATGGTGCTGGTCCAACCAGTCCATCCCAATTAAGCAATCATATGAGCCTAAAGGTAGAATGTTCAATTCAGCCTTAGTGCTCATTCCTTTCATGTCCACTGAACAGGACTTAACCAATTCAGTGACCTTCCTCTTGGTCTCTGTGGCTAACCCCACTAACCAAGACTTCTCATGTTTTCTCTTCGTTAGATGCAAACTTTCCACCACTCTAAGATCTACATAACTATGGCTAGCCCCTAAATCAATTAAAATAACAAGTGGTCGGTTGTTGATAATACCTTCCACTTCAATCATGTGAGATTGAAATTTTGCTTGCTTGTTGTCCAGGGCTGTGTAGATCCTCGGCATTCTACTACCCAAATCCTCCACTTTTTCAGCTTGTTGAACAATATGTACAGTTCTTGCCTTACCATTTTTATGGGGACAATCTCTGTACTTGTGGTTTCCTTGACAGCCCCAACACTGAATGGGTGTCAGTCTCTGTCTTTGTGCTCCCTCTTCAGTCCTTCTCGGCTCTCTAAACGATGACTGTCCCTGACGACTGTTTCTGAAAAAGGAAGGCTTGTCTCCCTTCTGCCTCTGTTCTTTCTTAAACCTCTTCTGGTCATCCCAAGCCTTCCAAAAGGTAGGCTTTTCTCTTTGCTATTCGTATAAGCATTTCTCCCTTCTTATTGTTTCTTCCATAGTCTTAGGATCATCATATTGAATCTTTTCACCAATGGAAGGTGGCAGTCCACTCAGATACCTCTGAATTTTAACAGCTTCGTCCTTGATGAATGGAACATACTTCAATAGTTTCAGAAAATTTCGTTCATACTCATCAATGGTCATACTGCCCAACTTGAGTTTGAAGAACTCCTTCATCTTTCTGTCATAGTATCTTTTAGTCAGGTATTTATTCTCGAAATACCTCTTAAAATCCTTCCACGTGACCTCTTTCTCTCTGATGTGCTGCACCTGCACAAACTGATCCCACCACATAGATTATTTTCCTTTCAGTTGGTACATTGCAATTCTTCCTTCTACATGGGCAGAATAATTCTGCAGTTGGAAGTATTTCTTCATGCCAAGCAACCAGGTCTCGGCATCTTCCTCCTTCTTATGTTCTCCATCGAATGTTGGAGGCTTAATCTTGTTCATCTCTCCTTTCAATTCCTCCTTTCCATATTTTTGATGTTTTCTGATAGGGGATGGGATTGAACTACTGTGTGTCTTCCTGTTAGAATGTATTTGGGAGAGACTAATATGTTGGCTACGACTCCTCGACCTTCTTCTTCTTTCATGGGTTTTTCGACTCTCCGTCTTACTTGAGTCTCTTCCCTTCTCGAGTTTCTTCTCTATTCTTTCCAGGCTTTTCAAAAATTTTAAGTTTAGCTCAACCTGCTGATCCCTGACTTTCATAAGCTTTCGGCTATCATCTCGGTGAGCCTTGGCCTCTCTTTGCAACCTTTCAATGATTTTCATTATGTGTCCTTCCTTATCCTTTTCTTTTCCGTGCCCGTTGGAGTTCGATCCTTCAACTCCTAGGTTAACATCCTTTCCTTCCCGTTCATCTTCTATTTCAAGGGTAATCTGCACTCTTCCCCACTCCATACTTGGTGTTGGTTAACTGGAATCCTGACCTTCGTTGAACTCTATACACGCACTGTGCAATTCAATTCAAAGTTTGTCAATCCATTAAACCTTCACGAACAATCCACAATATTTATAAGCCAATTCAAACAAAATAAAAGACATTTCGTTTTAAATAAGTTTCTTGAACTGGAAGTATTATGTATGTCTTCCATTTCTTTGCATTTTGCGGCAATTTCCCAACAGTTATGGCACTCGTCAGTCTTCCACAATATAATGCGCAGACGACTCTAATTTTTTCGACCTTCGTTTCTTGACAATTCCTCATCTTTCGTGACAATCGATTTTAAGAAAGTGTTTCAATTTCACAAATTTTCTGAGCTCTGTTCAGCTCTATATTTTTCGGGTGTTTGAAACTTCATTTCTCAGTATTTCGGGACTTTCGGGCCTTCGGTACCCAGGACTTCAGGTTTTCGGTACTCGGGAGTTCATTATACAGTGACTCCCCACCTCTTATCATTTCAATTGCTGAATTTAAAAATTCCGATTTACTTTACCCTCCGGACCCACAGCACAGCTGTCGCCCTCTACCATAGTGGTACATGGTGCTTTTTCGGAGGATCCTTGTCACCTTCGGTGACATCATTAGGGTCCCACCACTCTTGCCTTGTCTTCCCACTTGCTGGAACGTGGTACTCTTCATGTGTCTACGTGGCACATCTCCCAATTGAATCTTCGGGTGTCGGGGTTTCGTGATCCCCGACGACATGAGTTTCGGTCCTCACGAACTTCCGATCCTCGATTTGTCGATGCGCCTTTTTCCTTAGCCCCCTCCTGACTATGCCGAGGTCCATGTGACCGCCTCTCATAAGATCACAGTCTTTTACCCTTATCGGGTTTTTCCTTATCGCGATTTCGGCACTCGCGATGTCATACAACTTTGCTTTACCGACTCCTGAACCCCGATATGTCGTTTCTCCGATACTCGCGTGATTGACTATTCAACGGTCCCTCAGTCCCTCAGCGTTTCGAAGTTCGCAATATCGTGAATCCTAAATGCATAAATTTTCAGGACTTCTCGCCGCGAAAACCCGAAATAGCATGCCACCTATCTACCTCTCAGATCCTGTGGCCCCCACACAGTTCTTTTGTCCGTCGGGATATCACGTTTCGTGATTTTGCGATTCCTATTGTAGTGATGTTGGGATTTCCAACACCCAATCCCCGATATGAAATTCCACGCGTAAATCCAACGGTCAGATCTTTCTCACATCGAACGGTCTTTACAGACCCTAAGATTTCCCGAAGGAATCTCGTCCGTTCATCGGGACTTAGTCACATGCTAATGTCTCGACAGTATGGTTGGGATTTATCATGACGAAAGTCCGATTTCTTGTCATCGGAACTTTAGAATCCCCGATCCTCAAAATGGGTAGTCTCACAACACGTGGCCATCTCAAATCGGACGGTCCACGACTATTCCAGGGTTTCCATCATGGAAAGTCCCGATCCCTTGTTACCAGGACTCCCGATATCGCGATTCCCAATTTCCACGAAATGGAAAATCTCACGACACGTGTCCTCCGTCTTTCGTATGGTCTAGATCTATTTTGGGATTTTTCCTTTAATCACTGAGGTTTGAACCTTCAGACATCTCCCGACAGATCCAATGGCTGTCGAGTTTTCCGGTCAAAATCTGACGGCTTAGACGGCTTCTAACTAATTCAGGATTTCGCGTATCGCAATTTCCACACTCCTATGCCATTTCCAAAGGAATTTTAATCCTTACGCACATTTTTCCAGATCTGACGGTCACGAGGGCTCGCCTTCCCTCCCGATCAGATCCTAAGGTTCTAACACCATTGGTGTAGAGACATGTCTCCCTGTGGCCATAGACCACACCGGCTACGGTTTCACTGCACCGCTAAACCTCCTGAGCTTGTAAGCATGGTCAAGCAACTACTTGACACTCTGGAACAAACCAAGGTCCGAAATTGGCCATTCCAGGCCCAATTTCCTTCACATTCTCGGTCCAACGACCACTCCACTGGCCCATCTAAGCTCAGCGTCGAAACCTTGGCTCTGATACCAATTTGTAGCACACCCATTTCGAAACTCTGGGCTTACTCGCGCTTTGATACCAAATTGTAGCACACCCATTTCGGAACTCTGAGCTTACTCGTGCTCTGATACTAAATTGTAGTGTACCTTTTTGCTTACCAAGGCTTTTAAAGCACTATATAACAATCTGTACACACTTTTGTTGGATTTACATAACACATACAATCCAGTATATACTCCACATGCATTTAACAATTAAACACATTCAACACAAAGTATTCATATGATTTACTGCCATAATTAGCAAGTAATTAGATTTTCATATTAATTCATATACACAACAGAAATCATGATAATTTATGTAGCACAGTCATGCAAAATGTGATAAGAACATAGTTAGATACTTATCTTGTAACAGTGGTGAAATCCACCAACCAAGTGCAGGCCTTCCATGAACCTCCCAGCCTTAGACCACACTGCTCATCATCTCAACAGTGAGTCACCCCCAGGCTGGGAGTAAGCTCCACCCCAAGGCAAGGAATCCTAGGCTAGGCTAAGGTTACAGGGAAAACAACACATAAATATCTAGAAGGATTCTTCCAAAAGATGCCATCTTACGCCAACTACTACCAGACTCTCATTCCCCACATGCTTGTTCCTCCTGGGAGTATACACCTTCACACGCACAGTCCATCGGTGCTAACCTCCCTATCTGGGTCTCGGCAACAGGTCGAATCAGGAAGTCTCAGAGCCCGTAGCTGGTGCTGGGCACTCTCTGGAAGAAACCACTTCCCAACAAACTCTTCCACCTGGAAAGAGTTGCTCACAGGCTTGACAACCTGCCTCTTCCAATCACAGTCACCTCCCTCACCAGAAGAGAGGTCATACACAAGCTCAACACTAAGCTTACTCTGGCTAGTATGCCACGCGCAGTCTAGCACTGCGTGGCCGCAACAACCAATTGGGAAAAACAAACACGTGCTTCCCAAACAGGTTTAGAAATCATGGGATAGTCTCACAGTTTTGGTTTCGGGATTGTACAAGGGGTGCAAATATCTTACGCGCAAGTTCCAACTGCTCAGACTGAGGATGTATCGGCTATCCCCCAAATCAACACAGGATTTTTACCACCTTCAGGGTTGTACCAGGGTATTCTTGCAGAGATCGGACGAGTTTGCACTCAGACGGTTGGGTAGAATGGAGATGCTCCCCCTCACATGGTTCATCTCGGCTATTATATTTGCATGCACCAGGGTTGACACTTGTCACCCTGGGAACTTCATGCATTCCCACAACATGCATCCCTTTTGCACGTTTTCCCCTTGCCAGGAACTTAGGATAAAAATAAAATACACATGTCTTTTGGGAATAATATTAAAATATAGGCTTAGCCCCTAGGCTCAACACTTAGCCCCTTTTTCCCACCTTCCAGCCCCTAATCCCTTGCCTACTTTGTGGACGCTCAGTCCCCCTTCACTCATTCATCGTGGTCGGTCTGCACCTGGCGGTGTTTATATTTTATTAATCATTCTACATACATACAAGTACAACAGCAGGCTCCTGGCCTTCAACACTTAGGCTCCCTGGCCTAACAAACACATAAGCCTACCATCTTATACAAAACTTGGCTCACCAGCCTATAGAACATGTTTACAATTCATTTCATATATCATGATTTGCAACAGGGCTCGGCCTTGGGGACACTACAGTTGAGATCTAGGGTTTTGACAGTCGCGGCGAGCTAGGGTTTGACAGTTGGGGCCATAGCAGAGAACAACATGAACAACAAGCAGGGGGGCCAAGGGGACCCCCTCTTACAAACAAATAGTGGTGGATAGAGGGAAAGGGCCAATAAGTGGATTTTTCAAGGCACCAACAACAGAAACCTCGAGATCAGACCCAGGGAAGTGCCAAGAAAGAAGTCAAGACAAGAATAAAACTATGGAGGAAGACATTAAGGAAACTCAGAAGGAGATGCATGAGACCATGGAGGCTAACGGTACAGAGGGGTGCAACCCATGCAATACCAAAACAACAATAATACCCAAGGTAATGTTGGAGGACCCACAAATGCAACTCTACAGAGATCAGATTAAGATGCTTGCACTCATATGCAAGTTCATGGTGTTATGGCCCATAGAAAGAAAACTGCGCAACTGGATCAAATATCATTGGAAGCCAAATGGGGAAGTGGAACTCCACCTTGGTTCAAAGGGTTTCTTCACAACAGTCTTTATTAACCTGGAGGATAGGGACAGGATATTCGAGAGAGGTCCTTAATTCCACGCCTCAGCGGGACTCTACATGCAACCCTGGAAAGAAATTTTTTCCCCGGAAAAAGAAACTTTCAAAAAGGTACCAGTTTGGCTGCGATTATATTCCTTAACCTTAGACTACTGGTTTCCCTCTACCTTTGAAGCAATAGGAAACAAACTGGGGAAATATGTTAAGACCTTAAAAGCCACCCTAAAAGGAAGATACACATCATATGCAAGAATCTGCATAGAGATGGGTGTTTCTTGAGCACTCCCAGAAGCCATAAGTCTGGAATTCAGGGATGAGGAATGGATCCAAAATATAGATTATGAACAGATCCCCTTCAGATGTAGAAGATTCCTTGAGCATGAACACTTGATCAGAGAATGCCCTCTAAATAAAAAGAAGGAAATGACAAATCCCAAAACATAACAAGATGAGGAAGGGTTTATAACATCGAACCCCAGGAATAGAGAAAATAAAAAGCAAAACAAAACCTCAGCAGGAAATAACCAGAAGACCCAGAATAAAATGGAAGGAAGGGACCAAACAAACAAAGGGACAACAGACGAAAATGACTTGGAAAAAGTCCAAGAAGTCAGAGACCAAGAAACAAAAGAGCCTACCCACCGGCCAAGCAACACGATAGCTTAGGGGAGTTGCGCAACCCTGATGGATGGAGAAATAAAAGATGACAACACCACCATGCAAGATGCAGAGGGATATGCAGATATGACCCGGAGTGAAGTAGGTACAAAAGACCTTGATCTCAGAGACTTGGTGGAACGAGAAGGGATAGACCTTCCGGACATATTGGAACAATGGAAAAGGCAGGGAATCGACAACGTTCCAACAGAGAAACTCGACTGCATCCAATAATTGTTCCTCCTATGAGAGGAATCCAAAGCCATAGGACAAAAACACACACACATGGAGATAGGACAACTTGGAGTGAAAGTCGGCAAAGGACAACCGCAACTATCACCCAAGCAGACGAGGAGGAAAAAAGGTAGGAAATCAAATAGCGTAGCACTACAGGAGCTGGGAGTGCTTCTGATAAACTCGGGTAAGATCAAGAAATTCCTTCCCCACTCCCCCCCACATGTTTAAATGAAGGTTATCACTTGTAATATAAGAGGCCTAAACAACCCAAGTAAACAAAGAATCCTTATGAATAAACTAAAGCAGGAACAACCAGATCTTTGTTTTATTCAAGAGATGAAATGCACTACAGACAGAATAGAGGCAATCAGTAAAAAACACTGGCGCAAGTAAAATATGGTAGCCATCGAAGACCACCAAAGGTCAGGCGACATTCTCACCTTGTGGAACCCACAAATTATAAGTTTAATAGCAGCCGAAGCAACCAGGTATACCCTAATGGTACACATGCAAATCATAGGAAACACAGAGGAGATTCTTTTCACAAATGTGTATGGTCCCCACGGGCCAGAGGAAAAGAAATGAATGATCTGAGACCTAGAAGATATAAAATCCCAAGCCGCCAACCTCCACTAGATCCTGGCAGGGGACTTCAACAATATCACCTCCCTTGCGGAAAAGAAAGGAGGTACGAGAAGATTGGATCGAGATGCGGAGGAGTTTTCAAATTTTATAGACAGAGCGGAGATGGTAGATATTCAAACTAAGAAAGGATAGTTCACCTGGAACAATAAACAGATGCACCAGCACCAGGTAGCTACAAGACTCGACAGATTCCTGTTATTGGAGTCGATCATTATGCAGGGACTAACCTTAGATTGTAACATCCTTCCCTGGGGTGGATCTAATCACTGGCTAGTGCAATTGTAAGCAAGCTTCCATACAACCCCAAATAACAAACCCTTCAGAGTCGAGAAATTTTGGATTGATCACCCGACTTTCAAGGACAAACTCAAATAGTGGTGGCGGGAGGAACAACTGGAGCAAGGGACAAGGATGTTTAGACTTTACAAGAAAATTAAATACATCAAAAACAAAATCAAAGAGTGGAACAGGGACACCTTTGGGAATACAAAAACAGATAAAAGAAATATAGAAGAAAAAATGAAAAAAATCCAAGAGACCTGCATGCTGGAAGGATATACGGAGGACTGGAAAAAGGAAGAGCTCCAACTGACCCAAAGTTGGGAGGCGCAATGCCAGCAGGAGGAAACACTCTGGCGTCAAAAATATCGCATTCGATGACTGAAGGAAGGAGAACGGAACACCAAGTTATTCCACAGAACAACCATGGCCAGAAGGGCCCACACCAAAATGCTCAAGGACCAAGATGGAATCGAGCACGAGTCACATCAGGAGATTGAAAGCGCTATGGTCAGTTACTTCCATGGGATAGCCCAAGAACCTCACCTAGACATATCAAAGGTCATTCAGAGGATAACTCAGTATATTCAATGATTGGTCACCGAGGAACAAAACACCTTCCTAAACAAATATATCACCACGAAAGAGTTTGACCAAGCTCTCCAAGAAATGCCCAGTGGGAAAGAACCAGGTCTAGGCGACTTCACAGTGGATTTCTTCAAATCCTGCTGGGAAATCATCAAACATGACATTGATAAGGTAGTAGAAGACTTTAGAAGGTCTGCTTCCATCCTTAAATCACTAAACACAACCATGATCACCCTAATACCCAAAGGAAATGAAGCCAATACCCTGGACCGGTACAAACCTATAGCACTTTGCAATGTGATCTACAAGATCATCTCCAAAGTAATAGCAAATATATTGAAACCCCTCTTACCTTCTCTGATCTCACAAGAATAGGCAGGCTTTGTGGAAGGAAGATAAATAATGGACAACATCATCCAGGCCCATAAAATCATTAACACCTTAAAACTTCATAAGAGGGGGGGAATGATAATACAACTGGACCTAGCAAAAGCTTATGACAAAATTAACTGGCATTATATGATCAAGACTTTGGAAGCTTTTGGTTTCACCCAGCACTGGATCAATTGGATTGTCAGTCTAGTATCCACAATAAGCTACTTTCTACTAATCAATGGAGCCCTGGCCAAACCTTTCTGGCCCATGAGAGGGATCAGACAAGAAGACCCGTTGTCCCCCTTCCTGTTCATTATGATGATGGAAGGCCTCAGCTGGAGCATAAAGAGCGCAACAACAATTGGGGAAATAACAGGGCTTGAACCTTTCGAAAAATTCCCTACTTCAACTCACCAACAGTTTGTAGATGATACTTTACTCCATGGCATACCCACGGTCAAGGAAGCCAAAGCCTACAAATGAATCCTAGAAGATTTTGGGGAAGCCTCGAGCGCTGAGATCAACAACTCCAAATCGATGATCTTTTTCTTTAATACCAATCTAGCTATCCAAAGAAATTTGACCAACATTATGGGCTTTGAATGAAAAACACTCCCAACCAAGTTTCTGGGGGTTCCTTTGATAGACAAAGTATACAAGATGTCAACTTGGGAAGGAGTAATAAACAGGTTACAAGAGTAGGTAAAAAACTAGACGTATAGGTCCCTCAACCTAGCAGGCAGACTGATCCTAACCAAGTCTGTTTTACAAGCAATCCCAATCTTTATGATGTCATTCTTCCCCGCTCCATAGGGAATCCTACAGAAAATAGGAGCCATCCAGAGGGACTTACTGTGGCGAGGAGCAGAAACAAAGAAAAAATGGGCCCTATTGGCCTAGGAGAAAGTCTGTAGGCCAAAGAGAAAAGGAGGATTGGGGCTACAAGACCCACAAACCACCAACAACACATATGGGGCAAAACTCTGGTGGCGATGGGTCAAAGAAACTACAACACCCTGGGTAACCCTATGGAAGGCAAAGTACGCCCCGGACATCTGCGACCAGGACATAATCTACTTTGGAGGAACCAGGGAATGTTCAACCATTTGGAACATAGACTGGTGTTATCCATATTTTTGGTTATCGAGATGATGACATGATGATGGAAGATCTAACTCTTCTTTAAGATCATTTTCATGAAGAAAGTTACACTTATCAGCTTCTCAAAATCGCACTTTTGAAGATAGTACGTAGGCTGCATATATATTGTCCTGCGGAAATACTTGATTTCCGCAGGCTGCATTCAGTCTGAATGCGGACTTTCCGCACTGTGTTAATGGTCAGAGTGCGGAAATGTTTCTTAAGGGAGAAAATGAATAAGTTCTCGATCCTTCTAGAAGGAATCTTCTAGAAGGATGAGTTGGAGTTCGAATGGTTGGCAAATTAATGAGTTTCCAGATATCTTGGGATTACATTCTATCCAAGTAACTAAACAATCTTCTCCTATATATTGAGGAGATTATTCATGAAATGGTTAAGGAGCAAATTAGCAAGAGTAAGATATTGGAGAATTAGTGCACTGTTGTATAGAGAATTGATGCTGCAGCAAATAGAGACAGCCACAAGGTTATCACAAGTAGTGGAGATTCTTCATGCATGATGAGCAAATGTGTGTGTGTCAAAGCTAGAAGCCATTGAAAGGAGATCTACGACATCAAGGCTCAGGTTGTAT
>ML786751.1:86544-102132 GCA_009831015.1 Picea engelmannii | reverse complement strand
GTAAGTACATCATCCTTTTTCTCTTGTCCATTCAATATTTTAGAACTAGGGAAAGAGTAGTATTCTGTCACAGTTTGTTCCAGATCCAGGTGGATCTGGGGAGATTGTTCTGTGTCCGCACTCACGAATTTATCCTTGAACACCTGGGGTAACAAAGCTTGGATTCAAACACACATCTGTTGGGAAATCAGGAATGGAAGAATAGCCAGATTATGGGAGGATGCCTGGAAACAGAAACAAAGGATGGAAAACCCAGATAGAGGGATACTCCAACAAGACCTCATCACACAAGGAAAAACCAATGTCTATTAGTACTGGAAGCAATAAACGGACCGCAACAAATGGAGAATCTAGGACAAGATTAATCCTCAGAACATTGATATACCCACAACAATAATAAAAGAGGTGGAGGAGGAACTTGGAAGATGGAAAATAAAAGTCACAGAAGGAGAGGACCAATTGAGGTGGGGCCAAAAGGATGGAGGGGAATTCAACCTAAAAGAAGTACAACACTATATGGTGGACCCAGGCCAAGATGACCCAGCGCAACACTGGGATAAGCTATGGAACAACCCCCAATGGCCAAAGATTAAGATTTTCCAATGGATAATTTTACACAACCGCATCCTAACTTGGGATAACCTAAGGAAAATAGGATTCACGGGTCCATAAAGATGTCATCTTTGTCAAACTTAGGAAGAAACAACAAACCATCTCCTCGATGAATGTGCCTACACTGCAGAACTGTGGGACTGGGCAGCAAGTATCTTCCGCCAGTCTAGCAGGATCCAAGGCAACATTGTCGCAACCATCAAGATCTGGAGAGAAAACTACAACGAACAAGAGAGTTGAACCTATGTTGGATCCTCTCCCTAGGAATGATCATATGGTCGATATGGAAGGAAAGGAACCGACGTATTTTCAGAAACCAAAGCTGGACAGAAGGTAAGATCAAGGAAACAATAACATCCATGATACATGAGACGATGATGAGCTGCAACTACTAGGTAGGTAGAGCGCAACCCACTGATCAGGATTCCCGAGTCCTAGAGGTTTTCCACCTGAACAGTGGACGCAAACCCAATCAAAACACACAGCCACCACAACTCCAAGTAGGTGAGCGCAACTGGAAACCACCACCTTTAGTCTCCCTTAAGTTGAATTTCAATGGGGTGGTGAAAGGCAACCCAGGGAGAATAGGTTTGGGAGGAGTAATCATGGATAGTAAAGGGAACATCATACGGCTGTATGCTAGAAGTCTGGGCAACTCAACCAATAACGTCGCAGAATTCAGAGCCCTAGAGACTGGCCTGGAGATACTAAACCGGGAGGGGATGACGAATGCCATAGTGGAAGGAGATTCAGTGCTAAACTCCAAAACGGTGCTAGAATGGGTAAAATACAAAGGCACTGGATATTAGCCCACCTACTGAAAAAAATCCAGGAGCACTTGCGGACAGGGATCACTATGGAGTTGCACTAGGTGCGGAGGTTAGCAAACGGACTACCAGACAGAATAGCAAACGAGGGGGTCGATAAAGAAGGGACAGAGCTAGACACAATTTGGAGAAACATCTAGCAAGGTCAATTCTGGGTAGATTGCACCCAACTTGCGAAAAAAGATTGGGCCATCAGAAGCAGTACAAAAGATTACAACAAGAATGGAGGCGCAAAAGACATTGAAGGACACATAGGTCCTAGACAGAATCCAATGACCCACCAATCAAATTAGGTTACAAATGAAGACGCAGATCACACATCAGGTGAAGGTACGACACCACAGTCCCATCAATAAAAATAAGTATAGAGGTTACCCTTTGGAAGGAAGAAGAGATAACCTGCAGACAACAAAGGATGAAGGACAACAGGTTTCACCAAGGCCAAGTCAGAGCACACCTCACTTAAGTATCGTGATGGGATCGTAAAACGGAGGGCATGCAACCAGCAGGACATAGATTTGGCGCAGGGATAATGACAAGGTCATCAAATGCACAGGCTTTGGAATAGAGGATACTGACCAGAAGGACCACCTTGATGAGAAGGTCATGATTGCAAGGAAGAGACATAAAAAAATACCGTAGTCGGGTTGGCTCCATAAAGGCAAGGACACCAACAATTACCACAGAACTGAGCATTGCAATTACAGAGGCCACCTTACATACCAGAAAGAGGTGAAGCGGAATAGGGAAAGAACCCAACGTAAGAACTACCACCTACAAGCGAAGATGGTATGCATGAAGAAAACCAACAACAAGAGAGGCCCCCAGGGGAAGGAACCTCCACTAAGTGCTCGAAGGATGAAAATAATTGAACAAGCAGCCAGGGAAACAAAGAGTACCTTCCTCATGAAGGTAGACACAAAGGGGAAGACAACCATCAAAATATGGGAGAGCGAAATCAACAACACCCACAAGGGCAAAGTCTGGTCACAAATAACCCAGGAAGCGGGGAGGATAAGGGACCCCGAAGCCACACAACCGAAGATAACTCTCTACTACGGGAGGGTGGAGGAAGCCTAGAGAACCAAAATGATGATAGGTAAAATGTGTGTGGCCCAAAGTGAGACCAACATGACAGAATCCAAAGAACAGAAGAAAGAGCGCATAGGAATTCACAACCGCCTCAGTAACCTGGAGGTGGGGGTAAAAAGACTTGCGGAGGAACAGAAAAGACCACAAGAGAAACTAAAGTGGATGGCAGGGCAATTTCATCTCTATCTACGCTACGTCCACCATATAGACATTACTCCAGTCGACAGAAATGGAAGCCCAATGAGCATCAGAAAGCTACGCTAGTAGAACAAAGGGAGGAGAACGCGACCTGACAGGAAGGAGATGAAGAGCACCCCATCAACCTAGACTAGCTCAGGACTAGCCCTGGTCATGTCTCTCAGAGTAGTAGCTAACCCCACTATGCTTAGACTTTTTCTGATTTCTTTTTGATGACGTTTTTTTTTCTTTTACACTGGATTACGATAGCCTGGGTCGGTTTCCCAAGGTGGCGACCCAGGCTTATCTCGTTTACTATCAGACTCTACAACTCAGGGACCCCAGATCTGGTTTCCGTTTTGGCAGATCCTGGAAGTCCCCGCATCAGTTTTGTACCAATTTATAATGTGTTTTTATAGCAGTGGTCTAAACGTTCTAACTTTTGGAAGTTTCCTGGTGATATGCATTCAAAAATACAATTTAAACAACACAAAATAAAAATTTTATCCATATTTATATCACATTTAACCATCACCATATTTATATATTTATATTAAATTAAATTTTAAAAAATTATTTTTTAACTTTTAATTCACATTTATACTTATTTTAAAGTTTAAATTTATTTATTAAATAAATAAAATTATTTTTAAAATATAAAATTTTAAAATTATTTTTTACTATGTTCATATTCATAAATTGACCTCCACTCTACCACCATCTTAATTAATTTGAAAAGGCTGAAAACAAATGTAGTACAGTTTAAAGTAATCACGTGAAGTTTTATGCATATGATCTTGTGCAGCACCATTACTCCACCGATCTGGCTCTCGCGCTTCAGCAAGTCACTTCCTCAGAAAACGCCAACACAAATAACACCTCGTCGCTTCGATTTGCCTAAGAAGAGAAAGAGTTGCTTAATAATGGTGTTTTTCGGCATAGCCTTATCTTGTTATTGGAAATGGTTACAATTAATGGTTTTTAAATTATAACTTTTAATCTTGTGATTAATAATTGAAGATGTTGTCATATTTTTAATTTCTATTCTCTAATTAATGAATAAAATTTAATATTCATATATTTTTTACATTTATAAATGTTTAAGTTTTTTTTATTAATTTTCAATATTTAGTTAATATGATTAATAATTTAATGACTTAATTATTAATTGCTACATTTTCTTAATTAATGAGGTTAGCGAATTTCCTCATACGGTCACATGCATGTATGCTTAAGTTTCCTTGTTTAATTTTTTACATTTACTTAATATGATTAATAATTTATTGACTTGATCACTCATTACCACATTTTCTTAATTAACAAAAATTAAATAGAATACATTGTCACATGTTGAAAACATGTCAACAAACTTCCTCATGCGGTCACATACACATGCATACAACATTGCCACATTTTCTTAATTAACAAAAATTAAATAGAATACATTGTCACATGTTGAAAACATGTCAACAAACTTCCTCATACGATCACATACACATACACATGCATACAACTATGTTAATATTCATTCATGTATGAATTTTCTTCAAGTCTTCCAGATTTTCAAGTGTAATTCTTGAAAAGATGTAATTTCAGAGCTCTTTCCGTGTTTGATTTATCGCTTCAATCCAGGAAGCAGATTCATTACTCGTGGGCAGAATTGGAATTCGCTGAAACATTTTTAAGTCTTGAAATTCCCAATCGGTTCTTCTTTTGGGGTTTCTCTTCTTCTTCTTCTGTGATAGCTCCATCCCCGGGTGTCTCTATTAGATGTCATTGGCGAGAAAGTTCCTTAAAGGATGCGGGTAGAGAAGGATATGGTTACCACGGCGATTACGTGGCAGTTTCGATGTGGAACCTTCCATGAAAACTGCCCTTCTGAGCGCGTGGAAGGTGAGCGCTTGTAACTTCCTGGCAGCAGGCCATGGAGGTCAATGTGGAGGGTTTTCATTATGCTGTTTCAAGCTAAAAGGGTCGGCGAGAATTCCTGGAGGACACCCACAAGGCCATTGTCAATGTTCACGGTGATTCCAAACAAGCCTTCTTCGGCGTCTTTGATGGTCATAGCGGTCGGAAAGCTTCAGATTTCGCTGCCGAAAATATTGGGCAGAATATTGTGGATGCTATGCTCGGCATGGGAGATGAAACAGAAAACATTCTTGAAAACGCTGTTAAAGCTGGGTACTTAAAAACAGATGCAGAGTTTCTGAAGCAGGAAGTTGGCGGCGGTACTGCTTGTGTAACTGCTCTGATTATAGATGGTAACTTAGTGGCTTCCAATGCTGGGGATTGTCGAGCAGTTATTAGCAGAAACGGTGCTTCTGAAGCCCTGACATGTGATCATCGAGCGGGAAGGGAGGACGAGCGAAAACGGATAGAGAATTTGGGTGGAATTGTGGACCTTCGCCACGGGGTTTGGCGAGTTCAAGGGTCTCTAGCTGTATCTAGGGCAATAGGCGATTCGCATATGAAAGGATGGATAACGGCTGAACCAGAGACTAGAAAGATTGAAATAACATCTGATTGCGAGTTTTTAATTTTGGCATCAGATGGGTTGTGGGATATAGTCAGTAATCAAGAAGCAGTGGATATTGCCAGGCCTTTCTGCGTCGAGAAGCAGCCTAATTTGACACCATTAGGAGGCGGTCCTATAGCTGCTTGCAAAAAGCTTGTAGATGTAGCAGTAACAAGAAAATCACACGACGATATTAGTGTGATGATAGTACAACTGATCAGGTAGTGGGAAGCATGAATCCTCCATTCTTTTATGTAGGATAAGAAATACCTATATTCATTTTTGTACGGTACCACAACTTTACAGATCCAATGATTCTTTTTCACAATTGTTCTTTCATTCAATTTCAATTATCAATTATCATACTTGAATTACCACTACATTTGACGTTTAACCTCATATACATACCTATATGACCAAGCTATATATACCGTCGATGTTCAGAAGATTATAAACTTTGCCACAGATTACAGGCTTTGATGGTTGAAAAGAAGAAGCAGTCGAGCCATTTGTTCGTCCCTAAAATGGATTAACAGACGGAATTGTTATACATGTAAATCTGAATCAGAATTTGAGAATTATTTTCTCAAATTCTGTTAAGTTTTTAAATTATTTTCATGTCAACTCTCATTGTCCAACAATATACGGCAACTTCTTCTCATGTCAACTCTCGGTCTCCAACAATTTACGGCCTCATTTCCAAGAAGTTATGGAAACAAAATATCAATGTTGATGTAACTCGAACACTTGCACGAGAGACAAGTTCAGCTAAAACGTTTGTCTTCGTGGAAACAATGCATCGAGGTAAGTAACATGTATTCGTGCTTTTCCAACTTTGCTATGTTTCATAATGCAAAGATTAGTCTTAAATTCTGTTAAGAAGATTTACTAACTTTCAGATTTGTAATATGATGTTACATAGTTTCAGATTTGTAAATGGTTTCCTTAAATATGCTATAAATTTCACAAAGTATTTTTTTCTAAGATTTGAATACTAAGTAATATGAATTTTTTTTAAGGAAATAAACTTTTGTAATATGATGTTAAATGGTTTTCTTTGAAATATTTAAATATGCTACAAATTTTACAAATACTTTCTAACATTTGATTACATAAAGTTTCTTAGTTTTTTTAGGAAATAAATCTATGAAAACTTTGAATAAGTAATTTATCTAAAAAATTGTAAATCTTAGCAACGGCGTCTTGTAACCTTTAATGTTCTAAAACATTGAACAACAAGGACTTAATTTTTTAAAATAAATTAATTTGGAAGGACTTTGACTACCTAAAATTTATATAGATGCAAAATATCACAAACTTCCTTTTCTTAATAATATTTAAGATATATAAACTTTATTGACCAAATTTTAGAAAGAAAAAATTACAACAAGAGATTTGATATTAATATATATAGATCAAATGCTTTTTATAAATGTGGTATATTTCAGCATTTTAAGACAATTCAATAAATTATCTAATCAATGTGAAAAAAATAAATCAAATTAAGAATTATAATCTACCATAAAATTTTGTGATCAAAGCTATAGTTTATTTCCATGACAACTTATGTGGGGGCCATCATTTTTGGAGGACCATAGCTTATAAAATCTTCAGAGCTGGGTATTTCTAGCCCTGCCTTTTTACTGATATTTGTGCAAAGATTAGAGCTTGTGGTAAATGTCAAAAGTTTTATGGAAAGCAGCAGCTCAAATCTTTTTCTTTGAAACCTGTGGTGGTTTCTAAACCTTTTCAACAGTGGGGTCTTGACTTCATTGGACAAATCCACTCAACCTCAAGTGGTCAACATAGGTGGATTTTGACTACCACTGATTATTTCACCAAATGGATAGAAGCCATCCCTACAAGGAGTGCCTCCCACAAGGTAATCATAAGCTTTCTTGAAGATATCATGTCCAGATTTAGTTGTCCAAGCAGGATTGTTACAGACAATGCTGCCTCTTTCAAAGTTGAACCATTAATCAAGTTATGTGAGCAGTATGGGATTACACTAGTCCATTCTACTCCCTACTACCCTCAAGGAAATGGTTTAGCAGAGTCCTCCAACAAAATCCTCATAAAGATCATCAAAAAGTTGTTAGAAGACAACAAGAAAACATGGGACTCAAAGCTAAAATTTGTCTTATGGGCCGATAGAGTTACAACAAAAAGGTCACCTGGCATTTCCCCTTTTTAGCTTGTGTATGGGGTTGAGGCTATTTTTCCTGCCCACCTCACCTTGCCTTTGGAAAAATTCCTCCAGAACTATCGAGGAGAACCTGATGATATGGTCAGGAGGATACTACATCTGGTAGAAGTACAATAGACCAGGGAATAGTTGCTTGACAAAGCGCAGGAGCATCAACAGAAAATAAAACAAGTCTTTGACAAGAAGGCAAGCAAGGAAGATTTTCAGCTAGGGGATCTGGTGCCCAAGTGTGATGCCCCCAAGCAAGACAAAGGAAAACATGGTAAATTCGAAGCCTTATGGATTGGTCCTTTCAATATTTCTAAGGTATTTTCAAATAACACTTATAAATTGCAGAACTTGGAAGAGTCCAAATTTTTTGGTGGCCCTGTCAATGGGCACTTTCTGAAAAAGTATTTTTTTTAAGACATTATCAGCTTTCCACCATTGTAATTACCACTTCCTTTTTATTTCTATTTTGAATAAGAGATGCCATGACCCAAAGGCTAAGGCACTAAAACTATGTGTTCTTGGTAGCTCGCAAGGAGCATGCCATCCCTTGTGGAGCCAAAATGTTATCACATAAAGTTGTCAGGAGTCATATGTGTTTGTTGGAATACCCAAGTCTACACCCCCACTTCGTCTCCCTCTTTTCCGAATACCATTCCTAGGATTTTTTCCCTTCTGGTTGATAAAGTCAATCTCCCTTTTCGATCAATGATCTGGATTTCCTTAGTGTCTTTCTTAACTAATTCTCGACTCAGGGGTTTTCTATTTTCTTTAAAAGATGAGAACATATCGTAATCCTTGGTCCAAATTACCCGTCATCTTATTTTATATTGATTGAGCTCACATCGGGTCATCCAAGTCCTTTGTTTGTACAATTAATAGCCATGAGCACAAAGTGCAGCATTCAGAACAGTCCATTTCATGCTTGAAACACAAGCAAGCAAATAGGCTCGATTTTCAATGGCGGAGATCCCATGAATAGTTCAGATCAGCAGCTCTCGGGCGTTCGGGATTTCAAAGTAGCGCAAGGATTAACAACTAGACAGAAGAGATGAAGTCTCAAAGTAAATATGAGCCATTGAAGGCTTAGGACACGTGGAGGCAGATCCCTCACTTTGGAAGGTTTCCTTTGGAGGATTGTAAGAGTTGTGTGTTGAAAAGTCCCGATAAGCCGAAGACCGAACTCCCGAAGTAATCGTGAGTTGTTGATCTTCACAGCAGGAAGTAGAATCCATCCAAGAGAGGCACATGGCAACAAAAGTGGGGCTTTCCCAGATTGTAGATCGCAATCAGATTAATGGCTCGCGTGTATTTGGAATGTCAAAATTGTGTGAGGATCAGTGGCTAGGAAGAAGCCCCGTAGTTGCAGATCAAGCACCATGAGTCCTTCTCCATTAGATCGTCAATGTTTACTTCAGGACTCTAGGCTTCGAGAGTTTCAACCTCCTCACTTTTGTTTTCATCCAGAATGTTTTCTCCCGGAGTTAACAGGTCCCTGTCGCGTGTCCTCCCAGATCGATAGTCGTTGTTCACTTCGAAGCTCCAACTCTACATGCATACTTCTCCCAAGCTCTGAAGTGCCAAAATACATGGCAGTCATCAGTTCAGATATGTGCCACTCTCATCAGTCGTGACACCTGGCATCCATCTGGCGATGACACGTGGCACTCAGTCCTGACACCTTTGGGCATATCATCTTCTTGTTTCCAAGTGACATGTGTCACCTCTCTTTTCATGACACATCAGGGTAGTGACATCAAGTCACCACATCAGATCATCCTCCGGGAAGTGTTCTTGTTCAGTGCGAAAATTAATGTCATTTCCTAGCATGGTTAGAATGATCCTAAAATTGGCAGGCAGATAAACTTTAACGGTGGTGCTAAATTCAACAGGAGTGCCCAGATCATAGTTCACGACCAGATCAACCACCACGTTTCATTGCGGGGATGCAACATGCTCGAGCGATAAAATTCTTGAGCAGTCGCACAATTGAAACTGTGGTATAGTAAAAGAGCTATGTGGCGGAAGGTGGTGAATTGCGAGCTCAAAAGTGGTGTGAATCCAAACCGCCTTTAACGGCTCCACAATCACGTGATTATATAGCATCTAATCCAAGAGAAGCGTGTGGCCACCCCCTAGGCATTAAGCCTCGTTGTGATCATAAGAGAAAATAGTTAATGAAAAAGGAGTGGTGGTTGAAACCTCGACTCACTCCATAATAGAAGGCATGGAAGGTCTAGTCGTGGAGACAAAACTGTCAGCTTGAGGTACCCCTATGGACAATTTTTCCTGTAGGCCCATGTCGATCTAAGCTCGCGTCTGATAGAAGGATGCACACATAGTCTAACAGAAGAAGGCACAGATGAAAGGCTTTGAATGGAATGGCCATATGACACTCCTGGTAGTTGTGGACTGATCTAAGTATAAAATAGATCAGTTCAATATTTTTTTAAGGTCGTCAACTGGTTAAGCGGAGCTCTCTACTATGTATTTTGATGCCAGAACTATTCTCTGGTTATGTATCAAATTTGAGACTTTCGCATTAAAAGAAGTTAGCTTCCTTCATCTCTTTATTTAAATTGTGCCGAAACACTCAGGCATGGAGGATCCAGTCGAGGGTTGTGGTTTTATTGTAATGTAGGTTTGATTACAGTATTGATGTGTCTAGTTTTAGTTAGCTTCCTTGTTACCTTATTTCCCCTTATGCTGAAAGGCTTGGGCATAGAGGATCCAATCAAGTTGTTGTAGTTGCATGATAATGTAGGTTTGATTATTATGTTGTTGTGACATATTTCAATGTCTGAAACTTGAGTTCAAGAATGCTCTTGAACCTGATTTTTTCTTCACCAAGCTGCTTGAAACTCGGATACCCATAGCAATCTTGTTCACCTCTCTCCCTAAGTCATCCTTCTACTCACACTTAAACACAAATCACCGACTGAAGTTAATGAGGACCTCACTTCCATGTGCATTGCTTATCCAGTTTATGTGATTAAAATCATTCTTGTACTGAGTTTTTTTCATTTGACCTCCACTCATAAAACCAACATCCACCAAACATTTTGATGGGTACTGGGCTCATCTTCTTGCAATCTGAGGGTGACTCTCAGTGCTATAAATGTGAACAACTAGGAAATGTCATGACAAAAGATTAGGAGAGTCAAGAACCTTGTAGAGTGAATATTAAATCACATCTAGAAGAGATGCACAAATTGAAGTTGGGATTCAAAGAATTGGTGTAGTGCAAAAGAACATGAAATGTTCAGTATAGTATAGATAAGAAGATGTAGAAAACATTGAGACATGTTTGGTGCATTAAGGAATGAAAAGAGTTCAATGCAGTGAAGGTGATGTGAAAGGGAGTTGAAGCGATGCATATGAAATATGAGCGACTGAAAATAAACACTTTTCCAATGGTTCTAGAAGGTAACAAAAAATTGATTACAAAAAATCTTGTAGGATGTTTAAGAAGGACATTGAGTTTGTAAATTAGAATCAAAGGAACCCAACTCATATTGAATGTGAGAATAAGAAGAAGTCTTGGAGGGGATAATGATCCATAAAGGATCTAGAGAAGGATAAGAACAACTCAAAAATCGCAGAGGCAACTCAAGATGCTCATAATGGCCTGAGCAAATAGAGAAAGGGAAAAAATTCAAAGTTCCTAAAACTCAGTGAAAATGATATTATCGCAAAGAGCGTGTCGCAATATTTCTAACGGCACAAACGAATCGTCAAATGGAGTTACGGATCAAAATATATTCACGGTCAAAGTTTGGTCAACCTAGCTCAAACAACAGGGGATGACGTCAGCATCCGTACAACACTCGTGGCCGGAGAAGAAGGTGACAACTCTCATTTTGATGTCATCATGGTGATGTGGCAGCACCAGAGGCTTCCATGTGTCACCTAGTTTTGGAATTTCTGGACCAATCCATGGACCAATAAGATTTTTCACATGGCATTTGTACAGTCTATACAATGACGTGGCATGATGACATGGCACTGACACAACATGATGAAATGTAAGGGACGGTGTGGCTGAATGAGAGTCTACCATGTGTCCTAATCAGGGGCTTCCACATGGAAGGCGAAATAAGCACAATGACAACCCATATCCGATTTTTGAAAAACAATTATGGATTGGCGGTTCCGCCAAATATGGCGAACCACGCTAGATCTAACCACATACAAACCATTAGCACCTCGGATAGAGCCACCACTAAAGTTTGTGGAACAACATTGAAAATATAATATATTGTTTCAACTATTAAATCCAAAACGGGGGGCCCACGGGTTTGACCCCGGGACCTCCTCCACACACTACACCTTAATATTCATGCCCAAACCAACGAGCCAACATACCATGCTTTGTAATTATCATCGCGGATTTTAATATTCATGTACGTCGTGGTACATCGTGGGCATGCATTTCTAGGCAGTACAATCATTAATTTCAATTGCAAAGGGGCACACAAACCAAGATAGATTTCTTCTTGGGCCTGGGAGGGTCAGAGTTGAATCGAGGCATGGAGACAATCATTTTTGGGTAATTCAACACCATGAATTCATTGGTGTTGTCTTTTTTCTGATCTAAGCATTATTTCTGTAGCTTGATTTCAGAATGAGGTATACTTATGTATTTTGCCAAATTATTTTGTTGAGTTAATGAAAAGCCTACCCATTTGAGAGCAGGACCTGGAGACGTAGTCCACCAAGGATGAAGTCCGTTATCAAGTTTTTGTGTTCAGATTTGATTCTTATGTCTCTTCATTATTGAGTTTTTCCTTCTTTAATTGCGCACTTTAATTTATGTTCATTTAATGCAATTCTTTATAAGTCACTCGATGAAAAGATCCTGGATCATGTTGGTATCAGAGTAGTCATCTTTGACTTGAATTGTTGAGTGTGAATGCTTACTAGGGCCAAGCATAAACAAGGTAAAGTAACTCTTAATAATTTCAATCTCGAAGTTGGTCATGCATCCCAAAGGAAGAAAATGGCAGAAGAAGACAAGCGTGACGAATAGGAGAAAAACTTTCACGTGGTATTTTATCACATGTCAGAAATGGTATGGATATTACGAGAAGAGGATGAAGAAGAAAGGGAAGAAAAATGAAGCACATGTTGATTATGATGCTTCGATAAACCAACGGGATGGAGGAGATCCTCCCGAGCCTCCATATTCACCTTCAAGTTTTAGTTCTTCTTCCTCTGAGCATTCTCATCATTCTAATCATTCTAGCCATAAAGCCTCTTTTAATAAACCATTATTAAAGCTTGATGTAATTTTTTCTTTACCTATGTTTAATGGAGATGCTAATCTTGAAAAGATAGATAATTGGATTTGACAGGTTGAAGTATATTGTTGTGTTCAACATATTGATGAAGAGGAAGTTAAAGTGCAACTGCCTTCTCTTCGGTTGGAAGGCACCGCTCTCGTATGGTGGGAGAGAAAGCTTCGAGACAGAAGTAAGTGTGGTAATCTTCTTTCCTCAAGGTCGAAATTTAAATCAACAATAAGGAAGCAATTTTATCCATTAGGGTATTTACATAAAACAATGATGGAATGGAAAACTTTAAGGAAAAGTAAAGGTCAAACTGTACAAAGTTTCACAGAAGAATTTAGGAAGAAAGATCTTGCATTGAACATTCTTTTGGATTCTTATGAAAATTTAATGAATTATATTGGCACACTTCATAGTTATATTCGTCATACTTTGTTCTTGTTTAACCCCACTAGTCTTGATGAAGTTTGTGTGAAATCCAATCACCTTGAGAACAGGGGAAAGCATGTTCAAGAAGATCCCACAAAGAAACCTTCCAATGTCCCACATAAACCTTTCAAGAAGTTTAAAAGGAAGGACAAGAAGACCGCCATAGTGACGAGAGAAGGAGGAAATCCATCTTGTACTCATTGCAAGAAAAGTGGTCATGATGATGAACATTGTTGGAAACTGCATCCAGAGAAAAGACCAAAACAGTTCGGTCAAAAGGGGAAGACAAACTATTGCTACAGTGAAATAGGATCTTGGTTCCGATTCAGAAGATGAAGGAAATATCACAGTGATTGGAGTACAAGGTAAATATAACCTTCATGATAGTTCAAGTTCCAATAATGAATCTCATGATGATGAATGAAAGAGGAATGAATTATTTCATATAAGAGTTATATCTAAACACACTAAGATAGATACATTATTTGATCTAGGTTCCCAAGTAAACTTAATATCTGAATCACTTGTCAGGAAGACATGTCTTGAAATGAAACCACATCCAAAGCCTTATCCTCTTGGTTGGGTATGCGATAAGGAAAAACTTAATGTCACCAAACAATGCAAGGTCATATTTTCTATTGCTTCAAAGTTTATTGATGAAGTGGATTTGGATGTTGTACCACTTGATATATGTGGCATAGTGTTGGGAAGTCCTTATCTTTATGATATAAAATCATTCTTCTTTCGTCATGAGAACAAATACCACCTTACTAAGAGACAAGTGGAATATATTGTTAGAGCTCACAGCATGAGGGTAAACACGACACTTGTTAGTGCGGGGAAAATGAAAAGACTCATAAACACTAATAAGAGATGTGTACTCATGGTCGTAAGAGAGAAAGATGTTGGGACATCCGACACTTTCCAAGGATGTGATCCTTCTCATAAAAAAAAATTAATTGATATTGTTTATAAGTATGATGATATTTTTTAGGAACCAGATGGATTACCTCCTAAGAGGGAAATCCAACATGAAATACACCTTCAGCAGGATTCTCCTCTTCCTAATGTGGGCATGCATAGGATGTCAGTTCTAGAGATGATAGATATCAAGAAGTAGGTACAAGGCTTATTGGATCAAGGGGTCATCAGGCCCAGTTCATCTCCTTATGGTTCTCTAATCGTGATGGTTCCAAAGAAATATGGCACATGGAGAATATGTTTCAATTACTAGGCCTTAAATAAAATTACCATGAAAAATTGATACCCTCTTCCTCATATAGATGATTTACTTGATCAGTTAAAGAATGTTGTTTATTTCACTAAGTTGGATTTGTGCAGTCGATACCATCAAATCAGGGTCGCAGAATAGGATGCATGAAAAACTTCCTTTAAAACCAAGCAGAGATTGTTAGAGTGGTTAGTTATGTAGTTTGGGCTTTGTAATGCTCCGACAAGTTTCATGTGTGTGATGAATGATGTATTCATGCCTTTCCTATATGAATTTTTGATTGTATATTTAGACGACATTCTTATTTTTAGTAGGACTTGGGATGAACATGTGAGGCATGTAAAGAAAGTATTGGATACTTTGCAAAGGTAAAATATGTATGTAAAATTGTCTAAACGTGAATTGGGCAAGATTGCATTTGTGTACTTGGGTCATATTGTAGAAGGAAGACAATTAAAAATCGATCCTTCAAAAATTGATGTAATTAGAAATTGGTCTGAACAAAAAAGTGTAACCGAGGTCCGAAGATTCTTAGGTGCAATCCAGTATTGGAGGAGGTTCATTTCAAGCTTCTCCTTTATAGAAGCTCCTTTGCATGTTTTAACCAGTGTGAAGAACACCTTTCAGTGGGAAGGAAAGAAACAAACATCTTTCAACACTTTGAAGGAGAATATCAGTACCTCACCAATATTATCACTGTCGAATATTCAACATCCTTTTGAGATCGAGACAGATGCCAATGGATACGCCATGGGTGCAGTATTGATGCAATATTGTAAGCCTATTTGTTACCACTCTGAAACTTTTAACCAAGTTGTTGTTAACTATCCTACATATGATGAATAGTTGTATGCATTAGTTCAAAACGTAAATAAATGGAAGCACTACTTGTTACAGAAGGAAACAATCATACATACATATCACCAACCCTTACAGTATCTCCAAGCACATACCAAACTGCAATAATATCAACACTACAGATGGATGGGTTTTCTACAACAATTTCATTGGGTAATCAAGTACAAAAAGGGTACAAGTAACAAGGTAGCCGATATGCTTTATAGGCCTCCTATTGTTGCTTCTATTATTTTGAAGAATACTTCTTTATCTCATGATAGCTGCATAGAGAAATATGTCATTGATGAAGATTTTAAAGAAGTATATGAGAAGCTAACCCATGGTGCACATGTCGAGAACTATTGTCTATAGGGGAAACTACTCTA
>ML786751.1:57468-86383 GCA_009831015.1 Picea engelmannii | reverse complement strand
TAAAGGGGTGTGTGATGTGTTCTACTTGTAAGCCCACTAATAGAAAAATGGGGCTATACTCACCACTTCATGTTCCATCCCATCCATGGGAAAGTATCTCCATGGATTTTGTAGGGGGTTTACCAATGACCAAAGGGGGTCATGACTATTTGTATGTTGTAGTGGATAGGTTCGACAAGATGTGTATCTTGATGCCATGTAAAAAGAAGATCATTGTTGATCAGATTGCTAATCTCTTCTTTCAGTATGTTTGGGTTCACTTTGGGTTACCCACATCCATTATCTCGGATCGAGATACCCGATTCCTTGGGGAATTTTGGACAAGATTGTGGAAAATGATGGACACCAAATTGAAGAGGAGCACTGCTTTCCATCCATAGAAGGACAGACAGACATAGGTGGTAAGCAAAAAAATGGTACTTTTGCTTCGAGGCTACTGCAGAGAGCATCCCAAGTTATGGGATGAACAAATACCCTATGTACAACATGCTTACAACCAATCCCCTGCATTCCTCCACTCAAAGTTCAACTTTTGAGACATGTTTCGGGTACCTACCCAAGGTTCCTTTGGACTTGATGTATGGAGAGACACTGATGTGAATGAAGAAAGAACATATGACAAAGCCCACAAGTTCATCCAAAGGATCCAGAAGGTGCACCAGGTATTCAGGGAATAGTTGGAGAAAAGTCAATCACAGTATAAATCTTGGCATGAGAATCACAAGGTGTATCATTAGATCAAGGTTGGAGACCGGGTATGAATTCACATCAGCAAGGAGAGATTGAAGGGTGAAGGAAAGAAACTCAAGCCCATTTGTTATGGACCCTTCACTATCTTGGAGAAAAGAGGTACCAATGTTTTTCGTCTGGATATTCCACCTTATATGCAGATTTAGTCAGTTGTGAACGTAGAGAACTTGAAACGTTTTTAGGCTCCCATGATCATGGATCGGGATGAGGAAGTTTCAAAACCTTCATTTGATGAGTTTGCTCCTAAGTACTTGGATGAGTTACAGGAAGATATCATTCTGGACAGAAGGACAAGGACTTCACGCAAGGGTGATGTTGATTATCTTTGAGTAGGCTTAAAGGGCACACATTCAAGCAAGGAAAAGTGGATTGAGAAGGACAAAGTGAGGGGACTCTTCTCTCACTTACCTGTTGATTGATTAAATATTTTGGTGGTCCAAAAATATCTTAATGGGAAGGTGTGGTCCAAAAAGGATCTAGAGAAAGCTCAGAACAAATCAGAACTCGCAGAGGCAACTCAGGACACTCATAATGGCTTCAGCAGATAGAGAAAGGGAAAAAATTCAAACTTCCCAAAGATCAGTGAAAATGACATTATCGCGAAGAGCGCGTCACAATATTTCTAACGACGCAAATCGCTCGTCAAACAAAATTACGAATCAAAAGATATTCACAGTCAAAGCTTGGTCAACCTAGCCCAGTTAGAAGGGGATGATGTCAACATATGTACAACACACATAGCAGGAGCAGAAGGTGAAAAATGTCATGTTGACATCAACATGATGTCAACATGGTGATGTGGCATCACCAGAGGCTACCATGTGTCACCCAGTTTTGGCATTTTCTGACCAATCTGTGAACCAATAGGGATTTTCCACGTGGCATCCATACGGTCTATACATTGTCGTGGCATGATGACATGGTGTTGACATGATAGTTTGACACTGCAGGGATGGTGTGGTCGAATGATAGGTTTCCATGTGGCCCAATCAGGGGCTGCCACATGGCAGGCGACAAAAGAAAAAGGACAACCCGTATCCGATTTTTGAAATTTTTTTATGGATTGGCAGGTCCGCCAAATCTAGCGGACCATGCCAAATCTGACCATGTCCAAACCGTTAGCACCTCGGATAGAGCAACTGCCAAAGTTGGTGGAACAACATTGCAAATATAATATATTGTTTCAACTATCAAATCCAAAAGGGGGAGGCCCATGGGTTTGACCCCGGGACCTCCTCCCCACACTACGCCTTAACATTCACACCCAAACCAATAGGTTAATGGCCCATGCTTTGTAATGATCATCATGGATTTTACTTAAGTGTTTATTATGTCGAGCCTCGGGAAGAGGCACGTGTGTGGTATGGCATGGGAACGCATTTCGAGGCAGTACAGTCATTAAATGTAGGTTGTAGAGGAGCATGAAAATTGAGACAGATTTCTTCTTAGGCCTGGGAGTGCTAGAGTTGGATAGAGGCGTGGGGACAGTAATTTTTGGGTAATTTAACTCCATCAATTCAGTGGTGTTGTCTGTTTTCTGATCTAAACATTATTTATGCAACTTAATTTCAAAATGAGGTATACTTATGAATTTTTGTAAATTCTTTTGCTGAGTTAATGAAAATTCTACCCATTTGAGAGCAGGACCCAAAGACGTAGTCATCCAAGGACGAACTCCATTATCAAGTTTTTGTGTTCATATTTGATGTTTATGTCTATTCATTATTGAGATTTTCCTTCTTTAATGGTGCACTTTAATTTATGCTCATTTAATTAAATTCTTTATAAGTCACTCGATGAAAAGATCCCAGATCGGATAAGGAGGAGAAAGATGAAGGAATAAGAATATTTGTGCAATGAGGCAAGTAAAGGAGGAAGTTATTGATCCAGATTTATGAGAGGAACGAAATGAAAACATGGATCTATAATATTAACATAGAGACACAATGAATAATAATAGAGATAATGTAAAACTTGACTTCTATTAAATAAGAAATATGCTAAAAACTATAAAATGCATATTAGAACAAGCTTCCTAGAATGGTGGCAGCTTATCTCTAAGAAGAGTTGTGACGATGACGTCCATTCACAAGAAGATGATTACAATGAAGCTCCAAAGGAATTTTTACATCAAACATGAATGCCAAAACCCTAGACATCCAAAAACCTACACCTAGGAGATGAAGTGCCAAAAGTCATGTGGGTCGCATTGGGGTAAGTTGGTACATCAACTTATCGGGGTCGTAACTTTAGCATACGATCTTTGTTTTAGGCGCACGATGGCCCATTGGAAAGGTATATAAGAGGAATACACATTATTTCTTCACACTATCAATGAATTCACAATGTGATTGTGGAGAGCCAAAAAATCGTTGTTTAGGGCCTCAAAACGGCCTCGAATGTTTAGGACCCAAAAAGATAGAAAATAACTTCCAAGATGAAATCTATATGTGAGACAATTGGAATAGGTGGGTGGCCACCAATATCCACCAAGATCAATGCTCCCCCCTTAGGAATAAATGGTCTCCATTGTGTTGGGTTTCCCCATCAGATGAGAAAATTTATGTTGAATTTGTCTCTAGGTGATTCACATGCGTTGATGCAGGAACCGCCCTGCTTTAACAATACAATAAAGCTAAAACTTATTTTGGGGAGTGCCCTTGACCTGTGTGTCAACGATATACTTAGTGGATGCATGTTTCATGTTGTTAGGGTTGAGATCTGTCGGTGTCAATTGTTCTGCTACCTCTGAGGTGTCCACTAATGGTGGAAAGTATGGTCGAAGGAGGTCCCCATTAAACACAAGGTGCAAGCCAAGAAAGGAGGGGAATGTTGAGCTCAAAAAAATTGACACCCAAAACCTTGGCGATGGTATAAGGTCCATAATGGAGTGGACAAAGCTTTTGATGGGGTCCTATAAGGCGTTATTTCTGCAATTTCAACCAAACTTTATCTCCCACCTGAAACTTATGTGTCACTTGGTGTTGATCATGGCATTGCTTGTACTTGGCATTGGACTTATGCAAAATATCTTGAACCTGTCGGTGGATGTTATGGATTCATTCAATGAACCGAGTGTCTTTGTCAACTTCGGTTTGCACATGGGATGATTCTTCCTGCATGGACACAAGGGGTAGCGCAACATCCATGGGACCCAATGTTTGAAATCCCAACCCCGCCTGAAAGGTGCTGTGGTTGGTTGAGATATGTATGGCTTTGTTGTAACTGTGTTGAACATAAGGAGGACTCTCATCCCATGTGTGTGGATTCTTGGAATTGTACATGTACAAAATATGCATGGTCATCATGTTGACGACCTCAATTTGGCCATCTGTTTAGGGGTGGAAGGTCGTGGATTTGGTGACCTTAGTGTCCAGTCGTGACCAGAGGTTCAACTAGAATGTGCCAAGGAACAGGTTGTCCTGATTGAAGACAATGGTTTTTGGTGTCCCAAAATGGACCCACACTCGTTTGAACAAGAGATTGGCAGTGGCCTTTGTTGTGACGCTCTTCTTATAGGAGACCAGAATTGCCATTTTGGAAAATCGATCAACAACCATGAAAACATAGTCAATTTCGTGCTTGGTTGAAGGAAGGTCTGACATGTAGTCCATATAGATGGATTCCAAGGGCTTATAAGGAGTAGGCAGAGGGGTGTACATGCCTTGTTTATTAATGACTGGTTTGGAAATGATGCAGTTCATGCAGGACCTGATATACTTGTTGACATCCTGTTAGAGTTTTGGTCGATAGAAATGTTGTTGCAACACTGTCACTGTCTTCTCTACACTGAAGTGTCCTGCCACCTGACTGTATTGAGTGTCTAAAATCATCTTTGATCACTCTCTTGAAGGAATGCATAGATGGCCTATATGGAACAACAACCCATCCTACAGATGAAAACCAGTGACAACTGTGTTTGTTCCCATCATCTAGTAGGTAGTGACGAAGTCAGGATCTCTCTCATAAAGTTGGAGACATCTAGACTTCTCATATTTGTAGGAGTATAACACCGTTGTTAGTGTGGAACCTAGAGGTTGGTTGAGCCAGTTAGTGACACAGTCGGTGCTCCATGTCTTATACTTTATGTTGATATGGAACTACTGCAAGTATGTGGACCACGTCTTATGGTGGTCATTCTGCAATTTGCATTTTGTCTACATGAACTAGAGAGGCTTATGATCGGTGTGGATGATTTTCTCCTTCCCGATAATGTAATGCCTCCACTGGTGGTAGGCTTGCAAAATGGAGTACATTTCGTTTTCGTAAGTGGGGTACTTATAGACAATATCTGATAGTGTCTCACTGTGATAGGACACGGTATGTCCATGTTGAGTGAGAACTGCTCCCATAATATAATCTTAAGCATCTATCTCAATCTCAAACGATTGTTGCAGGTCGAGTAATGAGATCATCGAGGATGAGAACAAGCACTGCTTCAAATCATCAAATTGTTTATGTTGCGACTATCGCCACATGAATTTTTCATTTACACCACCCTTGGTCACTTGGCTAAGGATCCATGCAATGTGGGAGAATCCCAACACGAACCTGTGATAGAAAATGGAAAGGCCTAAGAAGATTCAGAGCTTAGTGAGTGTGGTCATTGTTGGTGATCCAGGTGGATATCAATGGCCACCCACCTATTCCACTGGCTCGAAAAACTATTTTCCAGCTTGGCACTTTTTTGGTTCCAAACTTTTAGGGTTGTTTTGGGGCCCTAAATGACGTTTTTTTGGGGATTTGGGGCCCAGGTGACTGCCAAAGGTAATGACATGGGCTAGTAAAAAATTGTTCTTCTCAGTTAGACCTTTTCAACGGATATCATGCACCTAAAACGAAGATCATATGCAAAAGTTACGACCCCAGTAAGTTGATCTACTAACTTACCCAAACGGGGCCCACATGACTTTTGGCGCTTCATCTCCTAGGGTTAGGTTTTTGGATGTCTAGGGTTTTTAACATTCCTATTTATTGTAAAAGGCCTTTAGAGCCTCATTGTAACCATATTCTTGCGAATGAGCACAACCATCACATCTCTTCTCAAAGATAAGAAGCAATCATTCTAACAAGCTTGTTGTCAGCTTCATTTTATAGTTTCAACTTATGTCCTTATTGAATAGAAAACTAATTTTACTGTATCTCTGTTATTTTGTGTTAAGCATCTTTTAATAATTTGTATTCATTTCATTCTTCTCATAAAATCCGAATCAACTGGCCAGTCATGGATGACCTGGATTTTGGTTGGATCGACATGCACCCCATGCTCATCAACAATGTAGCCTAGGCACTGGACCCTGTTCACCTCTCTGGTACTTCCTATGAAATCTATCTCAGTAATTTTTCTCAATAAATTTTATTTTTTGTTTACAATCTCATTGCAATTATCCATAATGGTTTTCAAATTGCTAATATCTTTTACCCAACATGCTTTTAATTGTTTCATTTTGGCTCGAAAAGGAAAATCCTCTTTTCTCCTTTTAAGCTTGGTCATATTAGAAACTTTATATGAAAATTTTATAGCATCATCTTTATAAAGACCTTCCTCATGCTTATAATCTTCATGGAGAAATTCATGGTATGTATTTAGTCGAGATCCAAAAGAAACAATATTACTTGATACATCCCATGCTTTCATAATAAGTGACATTCTTCTTTTTATGTTTTCTTCCACAAATTTTCTGACAACCATTAACAAACTTGATGATCCTTTTAACTTCAAATTAGGTGTTCTTGGCTTCGTAATGGCTAATGGGATTGCAAGAATTGGAGGTGGCACTAAAGTGCATTCCAGTTCTCTGACCTTTTCCTTTAATCTAGCATTCTTTGCTTCCAAATCATCAATTGAAATGTCCAAGGCATCACTAGTTACCTTGTGTATTTTTGATATTTGAGATTTAGGCATTTTGCTAAGGTCATATTTAGAATGGGATTTTCCTTTCTTATTTTTTTGACTTGTTCCTTCAAATACTAATTTTCTAGAATTTTTGTCAAATATTACATTATGTATAGTAAATGATTCATCTTCTGAAAAATGTTCTTCATGCGTGGCAACTTCAGATGCAATTTGTTGAGTTTCCTCTAATATCCGATCTTCTTTAGGAAACTGTATATTTTCAATGTCAACTTCAAGGTCCATATCTTCAAGAGATAAATTATTAATATCATTTTTCAAGACTTGTTCTTCTTCTTCTTCTTGTAGAGGAATTTCTCTCTTCTTTCTTACTGAAATCTTGTGGGGATTTTCCATTTTCCCTTGAGAAGGATTTTTATCACCTCCTCCACTTGAACTACCACTTAATATTTTTTTTCTGTTGGGATGTTGTTTGAATATTGTTCTTGGGTAAACTATTCTTCTGTGACACTACTAGAGATTGAATACATTTTTCATTTGGGCCTTTTCCTCTTTTATTATATTGATATGTAGTACTCAATAAAGTTTAAATATCATCAATGAATTGTAGAGTATCTTGATTATTACCCTCTTCTTCCCCACATAAAATTGTTTGAATAAGTGCATTTCTAAATAACATTGACTACATGTGATCCATAAAAATATTACTTGGCTCAAACCCTTTGATTTTCTCTGCATACTTCAAATTTAAATGATTGAAATGGGTCGAAAAATAATCTCTTTTGTTCACATTTCTCAACACAATTTCTCCAACTTTCCAAGACAACTTGATTATTTCGAAAAATCGAAATAAATTCTTTGTCATTAGAGTAAATTTATGTTAATTTAGTACTCAAAATCTAAATAAATATAGATATGTAAAACATTTTCATTATAACAACTTTTTTATATGATGAATTTTATATTAAATGTACATTTCTATATATAATGCATATATTTCTACTTTACACTACATGTTCGATTTCCATAAAACTTGGATGTATATATAATGCATATATTTCTACTTTACACTACATGTTCGATTTCCATAAAACTTGGATGAGTGTTTTTTATTTGCAGGATTATTGTTTAAAATGAATGTATATTGTTCTAATTTCAATGAATTCAATTAAATTTAGTCCTCAAAATTTATATAAATATAAATATGTAAAATAGTTATATTATAACAATTTCTTTTTATATGATGACTTTTAGGTGTACATTTCTATATAGAATTCTTATATTTCTACTTTACATTGTAGGTTTGATTCCCATAAACATTCTTTGTTAAATATTCAACACTACGATGCTATGAAGTTTTGGATGAGTGTTTTTTAGTTACAGGATGAAATTAGTGGAATAAATGAAAATGATTAAAACATAAATGAAATGAAGAGATTCTTAGACTCTTTTCACCACCTAGATTTAGCAATGACTTTAATGGACAAAGATGGAGAAATGGTTATAATGAGGAAACAAAAACTCTGGAGTGCAGCTGATAGATAACGAAAAATTTGAAGCAAAGGAAATGGTGTTGCACTTGATCAGGGGTTACAATGTGATGAACATAATCCGATATCACACTGTGAACATATCCCCACATGCAATTTGAAAATAACCTTTCGCCAACATCACATTGTGATGGAATCCAACATAACCCCTTATCACAATGTGACAAACAGATATCGTTGTTCAAATATGATGAACAAACCTTGACATTGAAATCTGGGTTACATCCCAGTGTCGCAATGTGATGATGTACAAAACACAACGGTGCACTATGACATAGAAATATGTACGTCACATTGTGATAAACATAGCCCAATGTCGCAATGATGTGAACATAGCTGACATCTTGAAGTAAAAGTGGTGGACACATCCCAACACCACAATGTCATGATCATAACCCAACGTTGTAATGTAACGAAGAAAATTCAACATGGCAATGTCATGACCTAATATTTTGAACATACGCCAACACTTTATCTTACGTACAAAACCCAATGGCATAATGTGACGTACAAAAGCCAATGTTGCAATGTGACTTACGAAACCCAATGTCACTTACATAACACAACTTCACATACAAATTCCAATGTCAGAATGAAATGAACATAACCCTACATCACAATGTGATAATCATAACCCTACATGGCAATGTGACAATCATTATCCTACGTCGCATTTTGACATCCAAAGCCCAATCTTGCGATGAGATGAACATAACAATATGTCATAATGTGACGATCATACAACAACATCGCAATATGACGATTAGAACCCTACGTCATAATGTGACCCATAGTCAACCATATGTCGACCATAGTAAACCCAAGTCAACCATAAGGTGACCATATTTAACCATAGTCAACTAGAGTTGAACATAATCAACCATGATCTACCAAAATCAATCAATGGTCAATCGTAGATAATGTATATCAACCATTGATGTCATGGTCAACATAGTTCACAATACTCAACCATGTTGAACCATTGAAAAAATGGTCAACCATAGACAACGATAAACGACTAGAGTCAACTATAGTCTTTTATAGTTAGCTATGTTCAGTGCTGGAAAACAAAAGTCGACATGGTACACCATAGTTAACCATAGTCTATCATGGTCAACTATAATTAAACATGGACAACCACGGTCAACCATAATCTTACATGGTCAACCATAGTGAACCATATGTCGACCATAATAAACTCTCCTCAACCATAACTTGACCATACTTAACCATTGTCAACCATGCTCAACAATGGTCATCCATGCTCAACCATTGTCAACTACGGTAAACCAAACTCGATCTTGATCACAATGTCAAGCTCATAACCTGACATTGTAATGTAATAAACAAAATCCAACATCGCAATGACATGACCCTAATCTATCTAACATACCCTAAAAACTTTATCTGTCATACAAAATCCGATGGCGTAATGTGATGTACAAAACCTAATGTTGCAATGTGACTTACCTAACACAACTTCATATATAAATCCTAATGTCACAATGAGATGAACATAATCCTAGATTGCAATGTGACAATCATGACCCTACGTTGCAATGTGACATACAAATCTCAATGTCGCAATGAGATGAACATAGCCCTACGTTGCGATGTGACAATCGTTACCTTACGTCATAATGTGATGATCATGCACCAACATCACAACGTGAAAATCATAACCATGCATCATAACCCATAGTCATCCAGATATTGACCATAGTAAACCCAAGTCAACCATAAGTTGAGCATATTTAACCATTTTCAACTATAGTTGAACATAGTCAACCATGCTCAACATAAACATGTCGTGGTCAACCATAGACAATGTATATCAACCATTCTCTACATGGTCAACATAGTTAACCATACTCAACCATGTTGAACATTGCAAAAAGATGGTCAACCATAGGAAACCATAGACAATTATAGTCAAACAGAGTCAACTATAGTCTTTTATAGTCAACTATGATTAGTCATGGTAAACAAAAGTCAACATGGTAAACCATAGTCAACCAAAAGCTAACACGGTCAACTATAATTAAACATGAACAACCACGGTCAACCATATTCTTACATGGTCACCCAAGTCAACCATAATAAACTCTCCTTGACCATAACTTGACCATACTTAACCATAGTCAACCTTATTCAACCATGGTCAACCATACTCAACCATATTCAATTATGGTCAACCAAACTCAACCATGGTCATCCATACTTAACCATTCATGCTCAAACCATGGACAACCATACTCAACCATGGAAACCATGGTCCACCATGGTCAACCATGCTCAACGATGGTCAACCATTTTTAATCATAGTCATCCATGATCAACGATGGTCAACCATGGTCATCCATATTCTACCATGGTCAAACATACTGAACCATAGTCAACCATATGTAACCATAGTCATTGATAATTAATGACAATCAACCATAGTAAACCATGGTCAACCATCATTAACCATAGGAAAACATAGTCAACCATACTCAATCATGGTCAACCATACTCATTTATAGGAAACCAAGGTCCACTATGGTCAACCATCATTAACCATAAGAAACCGTACTCAACCATACTAAACCATAGTTAATCATGGTGAACAATACTCAACCATGGGAAACCATGGACAACTATAGTCAACCATAGTCAACCATGATCAACCATTGTTCACCATGATCAATCATTGTTCACCATGGTCAACCATCATTGACCATGGTCAACCATAGTTGACCATGTTCAACCATAGTCAAGAAAACGCACCATAGTCAACAATGGTCAACGATACTCAGCCATGGTCAACTATACTCACCCATAGTCAACCATAATCAACCATGGTCAACCATATTCATTCATAGTCAATTAAGGTCAACCATATTTAACTATGGCCAACCATCGTTAACCATACTCAACCATTATTAACCATGTTCAAACATACTCAACCATGGTGAATCAAGGTTAACCATGGGAAACCATAGTCAACCATGGGTAACCATAGTCAACCATAGTTAGTCATGATCAACCATTGTCATCCATAGTCAACCATGTTCAACCATAATCAACCAAAGTGACTATGTTCATCCATAGTCAACCATAGTCTACCAAACTCACCATAGTCAATCATGGTCAACCAAACTCAACCATAGTTAACAATACTTGAACCATGGGAAACCATGGTCAATCATATTAAACCATACTCACCCATAGTCAACCATACTCAACCATGGTCACCTAAGGTCCAACCATGCAAACCACAATCAACTATGGTCAACCATACACATCCATAATCAAACATACTCAACCATAAACTACCACAAACTTGATACAATCTTGTATGTGAAAAAAATGGAACACAATAAAAACTACAAATAAGAATTATATAACAAAGTACAAAGATACTCATACACAAAACCTACACACATAACACTTCCAATTTTCTCCTTTAATTTATATTAATTAATTTTTAGAACTTATAAATTACATTTTCAATACTTCAATAGACTTTCACCTTTACAAACAAAATACGAAAAGCCTCTGCTCTACAACTTAGATAGGCCTTTCCATTCTCTCTACAAATTTACCAAAATAAAAGCATAGCAAACTCTAATCTCCACTTCTATTTGATAGGTTACTTGAATTCCTTGCTCCTCCTTTCAAACATGAGCTCCTCTTCTGAACTTATCAAGCAAACACTCTTCACTCTTCTTTTTCTATACTTCGTTCTCTCGGCCCTTTTTTCTCTTATTCTTCCATGTTTTATTTTCTTAGGAGCCCCAATAATCCCTTATCTCCCTCTTAAAACAATTAAAAATAACTTCATTACTAGATAACCGCTTATTTGTTAAGGGAGTTGTTGGACAATTTAATTTCTATCTACAGCATTAAAACAAAAGCTTCCATCAACCACTTGTTACTGTTCCTCCACCGCCATATCCACCGACACTCCATCCACTTTGTGAATTCTCTGGATCTTCAGGATCCTTCCATAACCTCTATAAAAATGAGGCAGTTGTAACCATTTCATCAATCAAGCAATAAATCAGTTTTTGTGTGTGTTATTTTCTCTGTTCCTTTTCTTCTACCCACATCATCATGGTATCAGAGCAAGAGAGCTCATGTGCACTATGTTGAGGAAGCCACAGCTTACAAGGAGGGTCATGAGCCAGAAGGGAGTGCTACTGAGACCACACATACATTTGGAGAGCTAAGGAAGCTACAACTTTCAAGTTAGCCGTAAAGGTCGTGAGTGTTGAAGAGAGGGTCGTGAGTGTTGAGAGAGCTCATGCCAGATAAATTATTGAAGAGGAGCGCATGCACTAAGTTGCTCGTCCCATCGAATTTGATGCCATTGAAGAGGTCACCAGAGAAGAGCATAAGGCTACCAAGAGAGAATGGTCTTAGTTGCTTGCAACTCAACGCCCTCCAGTTTTGATTGGGACGAGGTCATGTATTCGAATCCTCTACCCCATAGTTTCCACCTGAAGCCCTCTTCTATCAATAATTTTTCCAGAGAATCCATGGTGGCTCTCAAAATCTAGTTGTAGAATGTCTGAAGAATGTGGAAAAGGTCGTGGATGATGCAATTGCAATGATGAGGTTTTCTCTGAGTGGATCGATAGTCGAAATGATTTTATCTGCATTGCAATAATATACCAAGAAGCATATGTTCACTTTCATTCACGAGGTATTGAGGTTGCTTCTGCTTCAAATTTGATGTGTGGTCAACTTTACAGAGGAGAACAATTACTGTTGAGGATGCATGAAGGAGCTGGGAAGGAAGAAAATCCAAAAATATTTGTAAAAATACACTCACCTTCCTTTACTATATATATAATCTCTCGTCTATTTTGCTAAAAGTTCTTTTTGGGGCTTGATTTTTTTTAGAAGAATGACATCAAGAATGTATCAACAACTTATGATTCCAACATTTTCTGGGAAAAATTATGATAATTAGGAATTTAGAATGAAATTAGCATTTGACTCGTATGAGCTATCAGATATATTAATGAATGGTTATGCTGAACCACAAGATGAGTCTATTTTGAGTGTTGATGAAAAGAAAAAGCTTGATGAAAATAGGCAAAAGAATAAAATGACTTTGCAGATAATTGGACAAGCGTTGGACGATTCGGTTGTTGGAAAGATTAAACTAGACATTATAGCCAAGCAAGCATGGGACATTCTAGAGACAACATATCAAGGCACTAGCAAGGTAAAACTTGCCAAACTCCAAGCACTTAGAAGGGAATTTGAAAACTTGCAAATGAAAGATTATGATTCAATAGATAAGTTTACATATCATGTTATGGATTTGGTTAATCAAATAAGGAAAAATGGTGATGAGATAGCAGATTAGAAGGTTGTAGAAAAGTTTTTAAGAAGTTTTCCTAGAAAATTTGATGCAATTGTTGTGGTAATTGAAGAATCTAAAGATTTGACTACATATTATATGGATGAGTTGGTTGGCTCCTTGAAAAATTATGAAGACATGTTGAACAAGAATGACAATACCTCATTGGAGCATGCATTCAAAACAAAAATGACATTTGGTAGAGGCAGAGGAAGAGGAAATCAAGGATTCAGAGGAAGAGGAAGAGGAAGAAATAATGTTCAAAGAGAATAAAGAAAGAATCGAGACCCAGGAGGAAGGAGAAATCAAAATTTCAGCTCAAGGAAAAACAATCAGGCATCACAAAGGTATGACAAATCAAATATTCAATGTTATTACTGCAAGAAGTATGGTCACTTTGCAAATGAGTGCCAAAAGAAACAACCATATATGAGAAATCAAAATGCACATTTCTCAGAGAATAGTTCTAAGACATTTTTTATTACATGTGATGTAGCTCAAGAAAATGCAAGTAACATTTGGTTTCTTGATAGTGGTTGTAGTAACCATATGACTGGAAATAAAGGGTTGTTTGAGGATTTGCATACATCAATTAAAGCACAAATTAAATTGGGTAATGATAATATTGTAGAAGTAAGGGGAGAAGGTCCAATCAATGTAATAACAAATAGTGGAAAGAAAACTATTCCTAATGTTTATTTTGTGCCTGGTTTGAAGCATAATCTCATAAGTGTGGGACAACTTACTCAAAAGGGTTATAGATTTTCTTTTGAGAATAATGTATGCACTATATTTTCTATTCCTCCTCGCAAAATGGTGATTGCAAATATTAAAATGATAGACAACAGAATGTTCCCACTTCACATGAAAAGTGAAATGATGGAGAATATTGGAGCAAGTTTCAAGGCATGAAGTCAAGATCAAGCATTGATATGGCACTTGAGGTATGGCCATCTAAACTTTAAAGGATTGTGTTTGTTGCAAAGAAATGAAATGGTAAGAGGTTTACCACATATTCAAACACCAATAAGTCCATGTGAAAGTTGTATTTTGAGCAAGCAACATAGGAAAAACTTTCCAAAAGAGATGTCATATAGAGATTGGGCACGTTTAGAAAGTGTGCATACAGATTTATGTGGTCTGATGCAAACACCATCATTAGGGGGGAGAATATAGTTTCTAACATTCATTGATGATTATATAGAAAAACATGGGTTTATTTCCTTAAACACAATTCTGAAACATTTGACAAGTTTAAGGAATTCAAGGCATTGGTTGAGAAACAGAGTGGTCTATCCATTAAGATATTGAGATCAGATAGAGGAGGATAATACAAGTTAAATGAGTTTTTGGAGTATTACAGGTATCATAGAATAAAGAAGCATTTCACTACAAGCTATACACCTCAACAAAATGGTGTTGCAGAATGGAAGAATCGTACAATAATGAAGATGGAAAGAAGCATGTTGAAAGGCAAGAATCTATCTAATGAATATTGGGTTGACACAGTAGCTTGTGCATATTATATATTGAACAGGAGTCCAACAAATATTGTGAGGGACATGATTCCTCAACAAGCATGGAGTGTTAAGCATCGTAGTGTTTCTCATTTTAAAGTAGTTGGTTGCATTGCATATGCACATGTGCCTAAACAAACGAGTAAATTGGATGATAAAAGTGAAAAATGAATTTTTATTGGTTATGATGAGCAGTCTAAGGCATATAAGTTGTCTAATCCTATAACCAAGAAATTCATTGTAAGTAGAGATGTTGTATTCAAAGAGGAGGAATCATGGGATGGAAATATAGACAAGACAATTACACATACAACAATACCATATGAAGAACAAAGAGAAAAAGGTTAAGGAGAACAATCAAATGAGCAGGGAGGAATACCATCAAGAATTCCACAAGAAGAAAACTCACAAAGGGAAGTTGAGCAAGGAGAAACATCATGTCTACAAGTAAGTTATGACTCAATTACTACACTTGAATCATTAAGATCAAGATTAAGAGGCAAAAAGACTAGAAGCTTGCAAGAAATATATGATCAAGGAGATAGGATATATTTGTAATCCAATTTTTCTCTATGTACTCAAGATCCTATATATTTTGAGGATGCAATTAAGGAAAAACATTGGATTAATGCAATGAATGAAGAAATGGAATCTATTAAGAAAAATGATACATGGGATCTAGTTGATTTACCTAAAGAGAAAGAATGCATAGGTGTGAAATGGGTGTATAAAACTAAATATAAGGAAAATGGCGAAGTTGACAAGTATAAGGCAAGATTAGTAGCTAAAGGATTTGCATAAGAATATGGAGTTGATTACAATGAAACATTTGCACCCGTAGAAAGACTTGACACAATTAGGTTGGTACTAGCTATTGCAGCTCAACATAATTGGAAAGTTTATCAAATGGATGTCAAATTAGCCTTCTTGAATGGATATTTAGAAGAAGAAATCTATGTGCAGCAACCGCCAGGGTATGAAGTAAAAGGACAAGAAGACAAGGTTTACAGGTTGAAGAAGGCAATTTATGGATTGAAGCAAGCACCAAGGACTTGCTATAGCAGGATAGATTCATACATGATAAAAAATGAATTCATAAGAAGCACTAGTGAGCCTACACTATACACCAAAGTCAATGAACATGGTCAAATATTGATTGTTTGCCTATATGTTGATGATTTGATCTATACAGGTAATCCCTCTATTGATATGTTTAAATCAACAATGAAGAAGGAATTTGAGACGACAGACTTGGGGTTAATGAAATATTTTCTTGGCATTGAAGTCACACAAAATGATAAGGGCATTTTCATCTGTCAAAGTAAATATGCAAAAGATGTTTTAAAAAGGTTTAGAATGGTAAATTGTAGTCCAGTTTATACACATGTGGTAAATTGCACAAAACTAAGTAAATAACAAAATGAGATGGATTTTGATTCAACCATATTCATAAAATTGGTTAGAGGTTTGATGTATCTCATAGCAACTAGGCCAGATATAATGTATGGAGTCAGTTTGATTTCTAGATTCATGGACACGCAAAAGAATTCACCTTGGCAAGCAGGAAAAAGGTTATTAATATACATTGCATGGACTATGAATCATGTCATACTCAACTCCACTTCAAATAATCTGCAGTTGGTTGGATACACACAGGAAGCATTGATGACAGAAAAAGCACATCTGGATATGCATTTCAGCTTGGAATATGAGTTGTGGCATGGGCATCAATGAAGCAACCAATAGTGACAATATCATCAGCAGAAGAAGAGTATGTAGCAGGTACATCAACAGGATGTCAAGCAGTTTGGATGCGAAGAATATTGAAATATCTAATGCATAATCAAGAGGAGCCTACTACAATGTTTGTGACAACAAGTCCACCATTGCACTATCAAAGAATCATTTTTTTCACAAGAGGATGAAGCATATTGACACTAGATATCACTTCATTTGAGAACTTGTCAACAATGGAGAACTCATCCTACAACATTGTAGATTAAAGGAGGAACTTGCAGACATATTTACAAAGGTTTTAGCACAAGACCAATTTGAGTATTTGAGAGAATCTCTAGGCATTATAAATATTGATGTAATTAGTAGTAGAAATTAGGGGGAGTGTTGGACAATTTAATTTCTACCTACTGCATTAAAACAAAATCTTTCATCAACCACATGTTACTGTTCCTCCACCGCCATATCATCAACCACCTGCTACTATTCCTCCATCGCCATATCCACCGACACACCATCCGCTTCATGAATTCTCTGGATCTTCCTTCCATAACCTCTATAAAAACAAGGCAGTTGTAACCATTTCATCAATCAATCAATAAATCAGTTTCTATGTGTGTTATTTTCTATGTTCCTTTGCTTCCCACATCAAGAGTGACACAGGTGGTTTTTCTTACTTACCGCTACTAACTAGAATCAAAGAACTTAATTAAATCCTTGTTGTATTTCATAAATATGTTGTAGAACTTGAAAAACATATTTTAAGAATAATTTTTCTCACTTGTATTACAATGAATCTTTACAGGTACATTTATAACGTATCAATTTACAGGAATGGAAATAACCAAAATCCAATCAGAAATATTTATAGGAAAGGAAAGAATTAGAATTGAAAAGAATCAGTCCAATATCGGAAATAATCAGATTCAGAAAGACTCAATCCAATATCGGAAAAATCAATCCAGTATCAGAAAGATCCAATATTTCAACACTCCCCCTCAAGTTGGTGCACAAATGTCACACATGCCCAACTTGCCCAAAAAATTTGAGGACACTCGACTTGAAATAGCTTTTGTGAGAATATTGACCAACTGATCCTTTGATCGAATCATGGGAAACTCTACAATTTTCTCATCCAACTTCTCCTTAATGAAGAATCTGTCGACCTCCACATGCTTTGTACAATCATGTTGAACCAGATTATGAGCAATATCACACGCTGCTTTATTGGCACTATATAGGTGAATCAGTTGCCTAGGCAGACAACCCAAATCTCTGAGGAGAAGTCGTAGCCACAACGCTTCACATATGCCAAGTTCCATACCTCTAAATTCAGCCTCTGCACTTGATTGGGCAACAACATTCTGTTTTTTGCTTCTCCATGTAACGAGATTACCTCCTACAAAGGTGAAATAAATTAAAGTAGACGGCCTGTCATCTACTGCTCCGGCCCAGTCAACATCAAGATACGCATCCACGCTTTAATCATATTCATTTTTTGTGAACAAAATTCCTTTTCCAGGAGAAGACTTCAGATACCTCAAAATGCACATAATTGCATTCATATGTTTCTCTCGAGGATTATGCAAAAATTGGCTAATAATACTCAATGCATAGACAAGGTCTGGTCTTATGTGTGCTAAGTACATCAACCTTCCTACAAGCCTCTAGTATCGCCCTTTATCCATTGGTACCTGATGAGACTCAATACATAACTTCAGTCCTTCTTCCACTGGTGTATTAACTGGTTGACATGCTGACATACCAGTTTCCTGTAACAAGTCTAAGGTATACTTTCTTTGAGACAGAAAGATCCCTTTATCAGATCGAGATACTTCGATCCCAAGGAAATATTTCAAGGAGCCGAGGTCTTTCATTTCGAATTCTCTGGACAAGTAACCCTGTAGGGCCTTCCTTTCTTCCGAGTCATTTCCTGTAACCACCATGTCATCCACATATACAATAAGTGCAATAATCTTACCTTGTTGTTTCTTCAAGAATAAAGTGTGGTCTGAATTGCTCTGATAGTAACCAAAGGATTTCATAGACTTTGTGAACCTTCTGAACCACGCTCTCAGAGATTGTTTCAACCCATACAGTGACTTCTTTAATCTGCACACCTTCTGACTATGCATTTCTGGTATCATGCATCCGAGTGGGAGTTCCATGTAAACTTTTTCAGACAATTCTCCATGCAGAAAGGCATTCTTCACATCAAACTGTTGTAATGGCCAATCCAAGTTCGCAACTAGAGACAACAAGACTCGTACTGTGTTGATTTTAGCTACAGGTGAAAATGTCTCTGTATATTCGATCCCATATGTTTGGGTGTACCCTTTTGCCACCAGTCTCGCCTTAAAGTGTTCAATTGTACCATCTTCTTTGTATTTCACAGTATAAACCCACCGACATCCAACTGGTTTCTTTCCTGGTGGACGGTCAACAAGTTCCCAAGTTTTATTCATAGTGGCTTTCCACCTTGGGTCAACTAAGGCTTCCTACACATTGTTAGGAATAGATACAGTAGATAATTGATTCACAAATGACTGATTTGATTCTGACAAACGATGGTTAGACACATAATGACTCATGGGATATTTGAATTTACTAGAAATTTCAGGTTCATATGTGGGTTTAGGGATACCTCTAGTGTGACGTTGTGGTAGTTGTTTTCTAGGAGCATCCTCAACAAGTGATTGGTTTGGTGTATCAGTTCCCTGTGGTGTGAGGGACCCCGACGGAGGTGAAGCCACAACTTCAGTTTCTGGGTGTTCATCAACTTCTTGAATGACAGTTTCCGAGAGTTCCCCATCTTCAGATATGTCTAAGTTACCCACACCCAACTCTGAATCCACTTCTTGATCAATAGGTTCAGAGAGTTCCCCTCCTTCAGGGATGTCCAACTTACCCCCATCTTCAGATATGTGAACATCCACATCTTCAGGGATGTCAACATCATAGTCTATAGTCTGGATTTCCTTTTGATGCTCCCCCTGAAGTTCAGGCTCAGAGGAAAAATACATCGAATCTTCATGAAAAATTACATCCAAGGAAATAAACATTCATCGGGTTGGAGGATGATAGCATCAGTATCCCTTTTGATAATCAACGTATCCTAGAAAGACAGATCGCAATGCCCGAGGAGTCAACTTGTTGCGTTGATGCTTTTGGAGGTGTACAAATGCTACGCAACCAAAGACGTGAGGAGGTAAATTTGGGATGGATGGGGCAATAATTGCTTCGACGAGAGCCTGGGATGGTGTTTGGAAATCAATAGTGCTGGAGGGTACCTGATTGATCAAATACGCTGCAGAGGTAACTGCTTCTCCCCAATAAGATAACGACATATGGGCTTCTATCAACGAAGCATGGACAACCTCCAACAAGTGACGATTTTTTCACTCGGCCACCTCGTTCTACTGAGGTGTATTGGAACAAGTAGTTTGATGAATAGTTTCGTATGCTTCCAAATACTACTGAAGTTCAAAACTTAAATATTCGCCTCCATTGTCACTATGGAGAACCTGAACCTGTGCATTGTACTGAGTATGAACCATTTTATGAAATTTTTAAAATAACAAGTTCACTTCCCCTTTAGATTTCATCAAGCACACCCATGTCATCCTAGTACAGTCGTCAATAAAAGTGACAAACCAACGTGATCCACCCAAGGTAGTGACTCTGGATGGACTCCAAACATCAGAATGTATGACCATAAAAGGAACCAGACTTTTATTCAAAGTGAATGGAAACGAAGCACGATGGCTTTTTGCAAGTTCACAAACATCGTATCGGAAACTAGAAACATCAAATTTTGCAAATAAACTGGGAAATAATTTCTTCAGGTAACCAAAGGAAGCATGCCCCAGACGTCGATGCCATAACCAAATTTCAGATTTCCTCTTCTCCCCCTTAGAGCCATCCACTGTGAAATCTTGACGCAATTTGTCCGAATTTTTCGACACCAAGTCCAAGTAATACAACTTCTCTTTCCTAACACCACAACCAATCATTTGCCTCATTTAGATGTCCTTAAACACACAAAAATCAGGCCAAAAAATTACAACACAAAGTAAGGCAGTGGTTATTTGGGAAACTGACAACAGGTTATAATCCAAAGATGGAAAAACTAAAGCATAATCTAGATTCAAAGTATCAGTGAGAGGCAAGGTTTTTTCTCCAATAACTGGGGCTGAAGAATCGTTGGCAATGGAAACAACTTTTTGTGAAAACTGTTTAAGTGGTGAGACCTGTCTAGAATCAAATGTCATATGATCTGTAGCATCGGAATAAATTATCCATGCACTATTAGAAAAAAGTGTAGACATATTAAAAACCTTACCACCATTACCTGTCATTGTTGCTAATGCCAAGTTCTATTCCGCAACATCATCCTCTTTCCTTGTTTCAACAATCGCAACACTGGAGGGTTTTTTGGAATTCCTCTTCCGTGAATCACGGCTATGATCCCACCAGTCTGGATACCCCACAAGTCCAAAGCAGTGACTTTTGGTATGACTAGTTTGATGGCAATGAGTGCATTTGTAGGAGGATTTATCAGCACCAATAGTGGTCTTAGGATGGTTGGGCCTTGTTTGGTCATGCTGGTTTTGAGGAGGCCGGTTTTGATTAGATCGGTTTTGAGTCACCATGGCTGAAGCTTCTGATTTTTTTGGTTCTCCATTCATTGTTGTGCGTCAAATAGATTCATGGTGGACCAGTGCATAACATGCTTCTAGTTCGGGAATAGGATCCTTTCTCAAAATTTCACCACGGATTTGTTCGAAGTCACCATCTAATCCAATAAGAAAAATGTGCACCCTTTGTCACTGAACTGATTTTCGGTAAGATTCAACATCCTTTGCATTCTCCATGATCACCTTATCACGATGATCTAACTCACTAAAAATCTCGGTTAATTCTCCATAATACATAGAGAGTGTTCTGCCATTTTGTTTGGCAGAGAAAGCCCTCTGATTCAAGACAAAAACCTGTAATTCATCTGCTCCATCATAAAAGGATTTAGAAAGAGCTTTCCAAATATCTCGAGCGGTGGGTAAGCGAATGTATCGCTTCATAATTTATGGGGACATAGACATCAACAACCATCTCTTGACCTTTTAATTGTCTTCATACCACTTCTCATATCCATCATCCTTCTCGGAAGGTGGCTGTGAAGTGCCACGAATAAAGGAGATTTTCTCCTTCTCAACAATATGCATCTCCATGATTTGAGACCACATATCATAATTTGTTTCATCGAGTACAATCCCTGTATTGAACAATGAACCTTCGGATTGGATAATAATGGGAGCAGATTTATTCCCAGATGATTCAGAATCTGAATTGGCCATGGTTCAATGAGGGATACAAATGAGTCAAGTTTCGTCACTCTAAGAAGACTGGTTGGCTGCCCTAGCTATTTTCTTAGCAAAGAGAGCTGAACAACATGATATGCAAAGAAGGGGGCACAACAAATAAGAGGAGAGCCGACCTTTGAGCAATTTTCTGGGTAGAGAGGAGAACGACCCAGAACACCACGAAAGAGCCGAGAGAGCCCACGAACAGAGGCAGAGTGAGTGCTTCAAAAAGAAATCGACCCCCGAACAGAGGTGTATGCAGTCCGTTCAAATAGGGTCGCATACCAAGGAGGATGACACCCTGTAGCTCTGATACCAACTTGAAAAACAAATTTCGAGAAGAATGATTTTTCTCACTTGTATTACAATGAATCTATACAGGTACATTTATAACGGATCAATTTACAGGAATGGAAATAACCAAAATCCAATCGGAAATATTTACAGGAAAGGAAATAATCAGAATTGGAAAGAATCAGTCCAATATCATAAATAATCAGATTCGAAAAGACTCAGTCCAATATCAGAAAAATCAATCCATTATCGAAAAGATCCAATATTTCAACATTTGAAAGATTATGTGAAGGCTAGGATCGTTTTAAAATTGGCCAAAACTCATGAAAAAAAGATTGGAATTTTGCCCGTGAAGATAATTCTAACCAAATTTAACCTTTAACTGAAAACGGTATAGTTTTACCAAATTTATCCGAAAACAGTATAGGTTAAATGCTATTTATCCACGCTTGTAGAGGTGTACAAAAAATACCATCAAGAACTATCGTATAAATCAAAAGTTATGAAGGATTAAACTGGTCGTCCACTTATGAGGAACAAATAACGGAGAAAATGGTGTTGGAGGTGGACGCCGCTGACATTATATAATCCCTCACCGCCTATGAATTGCAAGAGAGTCGTCGATTAAATCAACGGTGAAGAAGCATTTCTGCGCCCCACAAACGGCTAACGTCAATCTTGTTAAAGTGTATGAAGAATGCTGATGATCAAGGTTGTCGATATGAATTACGTCTACGTTGACATCAGATCTTCTACGTTGATGGACACCTGTAGCTCAGACATTTTGATGTGACTCAACAATCCTTTCATAAATCAGGCATGACTAAAGGAAATTAGCACAGACCTTCAGGCAATTATTTAGACATTTTGGTGTGACTCAACAGTCTTTTCATAAATCAGGCATGACTAAAGGAAATTATCATAAACCTTCAAGCAATTATTCAAAATTCTCAGAGATTTTGGTTAAAAAAGATCCTGACTTATTACGCCGAAAGGCGCACACTTATTGACAATGGGCAGATTTAATAGGGGTTTAGTGCTTAATAAGTTTTCTATGAACATGATTAAATATGGTTGGAATATTCTTAGTAGTCACACAAAATAAATCGCTGTGATTTCAATCATTAACTTCCTAGCTATTATTACGCCGAAAGGCGTACACCTATTGACAATGGGCAGAATTAATGATCTTTTAACCTTATTTAAGCTTAAACCCTAATCTGATGGCTACGCATTAAAGATGTTGGCATATTCTTAGTCGTCCTCCTAAATCAATGAGCCAGATTTATTGCTCATAACTTCCTTGCATTTATGAAAGCATCCGTTAACATGTTTACTTTTTTTTATTTACTTAAGAATACTTAAAAAAATACTGTAAACATATATAATTGACACGTTCAAATGATTAAGAATATAATTGACACATTCAAATGATTAAAAATGATTAATATGTATCCATGCCACGTTTATATCACTCCACAACCACTTTAATTCAACCACATTTATGTAGCCGCCCTTTCACTATGCCATGAGAGCAAGGGAGAGGAGTGGATTAGTCGTTGTAATTATATAGAGAATTAACATGGCGTAGAGACAAGTGGAGAGAAACCGCTTAAGATTTACTTTTTTATTTTTTTACATATTGTTCATTTCATAAATTCTTATGCCATGAAAGCGCCATGTGTTACAGTAAACATTTATGTAGCCACCCTTTTACTATGCAAAGAGAGCGAGGGAGAGGAGTGGATTAGCCAGTGTGGATTACCTGGTGTAATAATGTTGGATGCCCCGTATAGCTTGGCATTTAGCTTTTCTTGATGCACAATAGATCGCTCGGATCTCGCATTGAACCGTTTCACGAGATGTATCCGTCGTTTCACTATGCCACGAGAGGCCAGGGAGAGGAGTGGATTAGCCTGCAGTTTCACTATGCCACGAGAGGCCAGGGAGAGGAGTGGATTAGCCTGCAGTTTCACTATGCCACGAGAGGCCAGGGAGAGGAGTGGATTAGCCTGTATATTGTGTTTACGTGCAATAACGTTTCTAAGGCATGTTGAAAACATTTATGTAGCCACCCTTTTACTATGCAAAGAGAGCGAGGGAGAGGAGTGGATTAGCCAGTGTGGATTACCTGGTGTAATAATGTTGGATGCCCCATATAGCTTGGCATTTAGCTTTTCTTGATGCACAATAGATCGCTCGGATCCCGCATTGAACCGTTTCACGAGATGTATCTGTCGTTTCACTATGCCACGAGAGGCCAAGGAGAGGAGTGGATTAGCCTGCACTTTCACTATGCCATGAGAGGCCAGGGAGAGGAGTGGATTAGCCTGTATATTGTGTTTACGTGTAGTAACGTTTCTAAGGCATGTTGAAAATTTATCTCTGCGCAGATTTTCTATGTTCAGATTTATATGCGCCTGTTTTTTATGTTCAGATTTGTATGCCGATCAGAATTTGTGCCAGGGGTAAAACCTTTCTGGAATAATATTTAACATTTAAATTAAACGATGAAGTTGATATCCACCAAGACCTGGTTGCATGTAATGGACAGGGTTCGGCATTTATATATTTCGCACTAAATGGTTGCATTGAACCATTTCGCACTTGTGCATTGAACCATTTAGCGCGAATGGTGAAAACCTCCTTTCAACAAGTGCGAAATGGTTCAAGTAGGTGTGAAACCCTTCTCTTCCTACAATTCAAAGACCGGCTTCACAATTTCATTGCATTGTTATTTTATGATACGGCCTGAGCATTTTAATTTATGTTGTAACTCTTTGTTCAAATGTTTGGATTAAATAACAAAATTGCCGCTTCGAACTTCCCATTACATAAATGTTTGAATATTCTGATTGTATTGTTTGATTATGCGATTCACAATATGGGATCACAATATCCCAAAGTCTCCAAAGAATAGGAGCAGTGTAAACATGCAAAGAACTTAGTTTCGAGGTATGAAAGTCTGTAGGATAGTTTTGAGGTATGAAAGTCTGTAAACGAAGAGAATGCTTAAAATAGTTAATATCGTCCCACATTAATTCCATCTCTCCACGCATTTGTTTTTCCAATAGTTCTTCTCCTTGAATGTGCGACTGGATTGCTTCACACAATGTTTGGTAATTGAAAACCTCCTTTTTTAAGTCTCTTACTTGTTTCACCAGTTCCTTGTCGCCCATGGGAGTTGCATGAAAAATGCTTTCAGCTCGTTCATATGTTTTGAGCTTTTTACACATATCGATAATGAAAATGATGAGAATCTAAAGTTTCCGGTCTTTATTTGTGAAAAATAGTGTGAAATGGTTCAATGTGTTCATTACAGAATCACATAGTAATTACACAAACCCTACACACAAAGAAATCGCCCGTGAGAAGAAGGATGACATGATTTTGAGTGAATACATTAAAAGCCATGGAGTTGGTGGATGGAGATCTCTTTCCAAGAAAGTAGGTGAGCCACTTTCACTCTTATTGGAATGATAATTAATCTGTACAGAACAAGAATATCTTAGGCATGTGAGGCGCAGTGGTATGAGAGGTCTGAATTGCTAGAAATATTATACAGGAATATGAGAAGCATCTTTTAAGTTTTCCCCAAAAGATTTCTTTTAATGAGAAGCTTCTAAAGTAATATATCGAGCTAGAGCTGAAGATATTTGTTTTGCAGGTCTGAACCCAAGTGGAAAAGGTTGCAGAATGGGTTGGTTGAACTATATTCTTTTAGATATTAAGTGCAGAAATATATCCCTCGAAGAATATCTCCTCATCAGATTACATCTTCCTCATGGAAATCGGTATGCGATTCAACAATCGTTTACAATCTGAGTACGTAATGTTCATTAGATGCATAAGCATTCAATCGAAAAGTAGTACAATTATTTCATAGTCTTCTCTCCAAATTTAAAGGACCATTAATATCACATGGCAATGTGCAGATGGGCGTCGATAGCAGGCGACTTCCTGGTAGAACAAACAATGAAATAAAGAATTACTGGAATACCCACATGAATTAATATAAATTAATGGATACAGTCAAATCCATAAATATTATTATTAATATTTTAGGGTTTGATATTATTAAAATTTATATATGCATTACTATATTAATCACACGCATGAATGTGAGCTTGCTTTGTAAATGGACTCTGCCATTAAATCTGCTTTTTAAATGGGCGTTGCCATTAAACACTTTGGATGACTCCTCCTGTCACAGTTTTTGCACTTTAATGGTGCATTCTATCTCTTGCATTTGGTATTCTATATTAATATCGTGTTCAACATATTCTGCCTGTATGCATTGTATTTACTTTGTGCATCACAAAAGGTCTATTATGGTTATTTAAAATATTTTAATAGTAACCAGTTTTTACGAAGAATGTTAACGAAATTATTCATTTTATTTGATGGACAAATAGGCCCATGACAATCAAATCCCATTCCTGAATTCGAAAGAAGTACATGTATATAATACCCAAACACTGAAATCCATTTGTGATCTTTTAAATACTTAAAAATTTACTTTACCTCTTTGTTTGAATCTCTAACTCAATAAGTATTAACATATTCACTGTAATATTTTAGGGTCTATTACCGTTATTTAAATATGTTAGGGTTTATTAGGGACAAAAATATTTACATTATAATTATTAATATATTATCATATTATAAAAAAAAATTAATATCAATATTAATTATTAATATTTTATTATATTTATTATATGGAAAAAAACATTATATTTATTATTTGATTAAAAAATGTTAATATATAATATTAAGAAAAATAAGTTATATAATTATTTCAGTACAATTATTATGTAATAAAAATTAATATTAATTATTTAATTATATTATTGATATTAATTATTTCATTATATTATTAATATTAATTATTTATTACATTATTTTATAATTTAAACTAAATGTTAATACTAATATATTAAAAAAGATAACATTTTATATGAAACATTGTGTATCACAAACATTTTATTTACTTTGTGCATCACAAAAGGTCTATTACGGTTATTTAAAATATTTTAATAGTAACCAGTTTTTACGAAGAATGTTAACAAAATTATTCATTTTATTTGATGGACAAATAGGCCCATGACAATCAAATTCCATTCCTGAATTCGAAATAAGTACATGTATATAATACCCAAAGACTGAAATCCATTTGTGATCTTTTAAATACTTAAAAATTTACTTTACCTCTTTGTTTGATTCTCTAACTCAATAAGTATTAACATATTCACTGTAATATTTTAGGGTCTATTACCGTTATTTAAATATGTTAGGGTTTATTAGGGACAAAAATATTTACATTATAATTATTAATATATTATCATATTATAAAAAAAAAATTAATATCAATATTAATTATTAATATTTTATTATATTTATTATATGGAAAAAAACATTATATTTATTATTTGATTAAAAAATGTTAATATATAATATTAAAAAAAATAAGTTATATAATTATTTCAGTATAATTATTATGTAATAAAAATTAATATTAATTATTTAATTATATTATTAATATTAATTATTTATTACATTATTTTATAATTTAAACTAAATGTTAATATTAATATATTAAAAAAGATAACATTTTATATGAAACATTTTTATATCATTATTTGATATATAAAACATTACATTATACTATAATTATTAATATATTATTATATTAATGTATAATTATACATTTATGTGTGAATAATATTTTACTTATCAATACTTTAATGTTATAGTGTAATATTTTAATGGTTGGTCTTTTTGGTTACAAGGATATTTCAAAATATAAACTAACACATGGCTATTAATCTATTAGTTACATGGATATTAATCTATGACTTGGTCCAAGTACATTTCCATCATCACCCCTTAGAAAGTAATACATGAAATTGTATGTTTACAAATTTATTTACATAATCTATGTAAATATTCACATATTTTCATTTTTGTCATAGTAATTATCAATTTTAAAACAATAAACCAATAAGGTTGACTAATATATTAAAAAAACAAGTTCCAAGTACACTGAAAGTAATTCAAGGTACATGATTTAGTTTCAAGTACAGTGAGCATCAAGTAATTCAAGGTACATGGTTTAGTTTCATTTAGTTTTTCACTCAAATCAATTTTGAGCAATTGAAAAAGACTTTAATGCTCTATTTACATTAATTTATTTCGTAAATTAAAGTATCAATACATCATTAATATTTTAATATTCAATTGATGTATGAATAATGTTTCACTTATCAGTACTTTAATGTTATAGTGTAATATTTTAATGGTTGTCATTTTTCATTACAAGGATATTTCAAAATATAAACTAAGACAGGGCTACTCATATATTAGTTACATGGATATTAATCTATGACTTGGTCCAAGTACATTTCCATCATCACCCCTTAGAAAGTAATACATGAAATTGAATGTTTACAAGTTTATTTACATAATCTATGTAAATATTCACATAATTTCATTTTTGTCAT
>ML786751.1:40041-53232 GCA_009831015.1 Picea engelmannii | reverse complement strand
AGGTGGAAAATGACTCTGATCAACGTCATTTTCTACCTTTTAAAATTAATGACGCCGATCGGCGTATATCAACCACTTTTATAAAGTGGTTGTTGCTAGTAAAGATATCAGTTTATGTGATTACTTTTTTACATTTACCTAATCATATTTAAAAATTACTTTGATAGCTAACTGATTGCCACTTAAGTGATTAACAGAAATTAAAATATTAACACCAGATAAATGAAGCCCAATATTCTTTTAAAGATTCATTTCATCTTCTCAACCTTTCGACGTTCACTAGCAGCTATTTTGTTGCTGTGCTAGTAATATGCACCAACAAACAAAAAGCTTGAAAATCCGTTATATTTTGAAAAGTCAATGCCCTAATGGTGACAAGGATGATAAAGATCTAACTACAATAATCTAAATTTAGATATATCATTGTCAAGGAGAAATGATCATACATAAATTGCGAAAATTCTTCGCACTGGCGTTTTAGTCTTCCATATTTTCAAGTGTAATTCTTGAAAAGATGTAATTTCAGAGCTCTTTTCGTGTTTGATTTATCGCTTGAATCCAGGAAGCAGATTCATTACTCGTGGGAACAATTTGTATTCGCTGACGTCTAAAGCCAACTCCATAAAACATTTTAAGTCTTGGAATTCCCGATCCGTTCTTCTTTTGGGTTTCTCTTCTTCTTTTGGTGATAGCTCCATCCCCGGGTGTTTCTATTAGATGTCATTGACGAGAACGTTCCTTAAGATGATGCGGGCTAGAGAAGGATATGGTCACCACGGAGATTACGTGGAAGGTTTGATGTAGAACCTTCCATGAAAACTGCCATTATGAGCGCGTGGAAGGTGAGTGATTGCAACGTCCCATGCACCTGTCCAAGGAAAACCCTTCCTCTTACTCGTGTTAGCTAACTACAAAAACGTCATAATGATTACATCCTGTTCCAACGCATACACGGTGCCACGGTGGTATTCACGTGTACTTAACGGATTCGCGTACAGAGGTGTTGACCAACGAGAAAACTGGAATTTTGGTTTGAATTCAATGCTTGAATGCAATATAAATGGTCCCGGTAGATCGCCTAGGATTCGACTACATCTACGGTGTAACGGTCTCCGAGCGAGACATTCAATTGAATTGTAACAACAGAAAAGAGAAAAAGGGAAATTTCTTTACTACTGTCTTGTGTCACTCTTGCAGAGCATCATCATCAGGTGGTTTTCGAAGGCAACAACAAGGTTCACCATCATTATCAACAGCAGTATCAGCATCCGCAGATTGTGAACATGCATGATCTGCCTTCTAGCAGGGAATTCTCCCTGAGCCTTTGGGTCCTCCTCTATAAGCGATTCTGATATTGAAATATGGGCAGGTTCCCCTTCGAATCGTGGTTTCCAAACGCCGAGGACCAGCGGCATCGAGGCCAGTTTTGTGGCATCTGGGCTGAGCCCGGTGCTGACCAACAACGACGAGAATCTGACGTGGAGCGAGAGTGAGAAGAGCCCAGTCATGAGGGCGGTGTCTCTCTATGGCAATGTCCCAGAGGAGAATGGTTCGATTACCCGCAAGTGCCTTTTGCCTCCGCTAAAGAGGAAACGCCCACCGAGGCTAGATATTCTGCTCCAGTTGCCGGGCCTAAATGGGCAGTTCTCAGCAGTGGAGCAGGCGATGGAGGTCAATATGGAGGGTTTTCACTATGCTGATTCAAGCAAAAAGGGTCGGCGAGAATTCATGGAGGACCCCCACAAGGCCATTGTCAATGTTCACGGTGATTCCAAACAAGCCTTCTTCGGCGTCTTTGATGGTCATAGCGGTCGGAAAGCTTCAGATTTCGCTGCCGAAAATATTGGGAAGAATATTGTGGATGCTATGCTCGGCATGGGAGATGAAACAGAGAACATTCTTGAACACGCTGTTAAAGCTGGGTACTTAAAAACAGATGTAGAGTTTCTGAAGTAGGAAGTTGGCGACGGTACTGCTTGTGTAAGTGCTCTGATTATAGATGGTAACTTAGTGGATTCCAATGCTGGGGATTGTAGAGCAGTTATTAGCAGAAACAGTGCTTCTGAAGCCCTTACATGTGATCATCGAGCTGGAAGGGAGGACGAGCGAAAACGGATAGAGAATTTGGGTGGAATTGTGGACCTTCGCCACGGGGTTTGGCGAGTTCAAGGGTCTCTAGCTGTGTCTAGGGCAATAGGGGACTCCCACAGGAAAGAATGGATAACGGCTGAACCAAAGACTAGAAAGATTGAAATAACATTTGATTGCGAGATTTTAATGTTGGCATCAGATGGATTGTGGAATATAGTCAGTCATCAAGAAGCAGTGGATATTGTCAGGCCTTTCTGCGTGGAGAAGTAGTCTAATTTGACATCATTAGAAGGCGGTCCTATAGCTACTTGCAAAAAGATTTTAGAGGTAACAGTTGTTGAAATGGTGAAAACAAATCCTACGGGATGTGGATTTAGATCTTACTATTCAGTTTTTGGTTGAGATAAGATAACCTAAGTTAGAATGTATAATTAATGAATTAGTTTCATTGTAACAGTGAGAGAAATTGTTTAAATATGTGTACATGAGAGACAAATATTGAGCCACGGGCTTCCCTCTCCAGGCCGCTGGTTGTAATCTTCATGATATGAATAATAAGACATTTGATGTCTATGCTTGGTGGATGTAGCCCAACGTTTGGGTGAACCACATGAAATCCTTGTGTCTATTTCTTATGTGTGTGATCGTTAATTATCATTGAAAATTGTATTTTTGGCATTGATAATTCTAACAAGTAATATCAGAGCTGAGGAGACCGCTGACTGGAAGAGCCACTCGCTGGAAGAGGCTGCGTTTGAGATCTCTGTGTTAGAGAAGCTGCGTTTGAGATTGTTGTGTTCGAAAGTTGCTTGAAGGGAGCGTTGTGTTTTGCATCAGCGCTGGGGTCCTTCACGGAGGGAGCGTCGTTCATCCGCGAAAGCATTAGCGCTGGTTGTGTTGGAGAAGAGAAGGGCCGAGTTAACAAAGAAGCGCAACCCCCCCACTACTCGCACGATTCACGTGGATGATCAACAAGTTTCTTTTAATTAAAGTTTAAGCACAGATTACTTTTTTAAAAGGATGGCATTCGCATGTTTTTTAATTAAAAAGTTTTAAGTCAAGTGGGTGCTTATGTTAAAGGTTTATTATATTAGGTTTTAAATATAATATGAAAAAAGGTGGAGGAATAAGGTAATGTGAATTTTGTTCACAATTTTTTTTTTAAAGGTGAATTTTTAATTTTTTTTAATAAAAAGGGTGGATGTATGTATTTTTTTTAAAAACGACATAAGATTATTTCTCCACATACTTTTTTGAAAGGGCCTTTGTTATTACAATTTCTGGTGGTTGATGCAAAGTACCAAGTTTCAGGTGGAGGTGTTGTAGGGGTTGTTTCGCTTTTGGTGAACAATGCTAAGCAAGGTGATAATTGAGCACAGATGAGTCGATCTGTTGAAGGGCAACATAATGGAGATCTCTGTGTAGAAATCCCAGATTTGTTTTTTGGTGGGAGATCTGTGTACTGTCCAGTAAAGTTTCTCAACAATGAAAGATTTGTTTGTGACAACTCTGCGGTCAAACAACCAGAGACATAAGTGTTGGTAAATGGCATCAATCGCAATAAAGGTAATGGTAAAGTTACCATGAGAACATTTTCTTTTGGAGTTGTATTTTTTGGTTATATGTAATTGGACATATTGCTGTAAGACCTGGATAGGCATGCATACCCTTGGTTCTGTTAAGTCACCTATGAAAGTATAGATTTAGGTAGACTAAAAAAGGGTGGGGGGGCATGAGTCATGAATTAAAACCTTGTAATAGGTCTACAGTTGTGGGTTTCGGGTCCATGATTATTGTTTGCTCGTGGTATGGTGTCCATAGAATTGCATGTTATGGGGCTCGGTGAAACTCCATTGTAAAGTGGCTTGGAGGTGAGTAGTGAAAAGCTCATTTGGCAGTCTTGGCCGGATTTGGTCAAGGTTGTCGAATACTTTGTTCGAGGTGGAGCACTGAAAGTGCCCTGGTCAAAAAGTTGGGTCAATAGAAAAGCTTATGTGTTTATGTATTAGCAGGGTAAATCAAGGGTTTGAGAACACATGATGGAGGCAGGTTCATATTCCTTTGAATTTTGGAAATTATTGCAGGACAATTGGGGTCGAATGAGATCTTTAGTAATGCCAAGTTGCAGCATGAGTTGTGGTCAGAAGCAGTTAAGTGTTGTCTAGACAATCAATCACCATTAGTTGCAAAAGGTTGGAAGATTCTGGAAGAGGTATATTGAATAGGTCTTCTCTTGTGATTACTCAGTTTTTTGAAATTGCTTGATTGTTATGTTCATGCTCTCATCAGCATTCTAAGTAGGATCCAGATCAAACAAGTAGATCTTTGTTGGTTATAATGACAATGTCAAGGGATATAGATCGTCATTAACAAAGATAGTGTTTGATGGATTTCTTCTCAAATCAGACATAGTAAAAGATGAAAGGAATAAAGCATGACTGATAGCAGAAAGGTATTTGGAAGGCATTGATTTCCATGAAATATTCTCGTTAGTTGTTAAGATTTTCTCTATTTATGTAGTGTTGACACTAGTTTATGTAGATAGATGCTAAGACAAGTTTTTTATGGATATTTGTATGAGGAGATATGTATATTTAACAACCACAAGGGTTTGTTCAGGATCGCAGCAGAATATTTGTTTGCAAGCTCAAGTAGTCATTGTATGGCCTGAAATGTGCATCGGGCATTGGTACAAGATGGGTGATTCCTTCATGGTGAGCCAAGTTTTACAAGAAATGAATTTAACTATTGTGTTTATGGTACATTCATTATCTTGGTGTTTAGATTGCTGACGATATGCTTTTTGAAGTAAAAGCATGGTTAAGATCAGCAGGTTGGCTCTGTTGGCAAGGATGTTCGTGGTGAAGGATCAAGGAGCAGCAAAAACAAATCTTGGGCATGGAAATACATAGAGGTAGGAAAGATGGTAAGCTTTGGTTATCACAGTTGCAATATAAGGAAAAGATACTCAAGAAATTCGGCATGAATAATGTGAAATCGGAAAATATCCCTTTGGCTTTCCATTTGTTTTCTTCAGGTGTATATCCTTGTAATATGGAAGAAAAGGTTATGTCTCATGTATTGTATGCTAGTTGGAAGTATAAAGTATGTGATGGAAAGGTTTGATATGTTCATGTATCAGACGTTTCACATGCAGTAGGTGTTGTCAGTAGTCACATGACAAATCCAGGTAAAGTAGTGAAATTGGGTGCTTCGGTATCTTAGAGACACATGTATCACCTACAGTGGTTTCAATGTTTTTGTATGAGATAATTCATATTTTGCAGGAGGATTTGGACAAGAAAAGATCTGCTTCGGGTTCTGTCTTTTATGAGTATAAAGGGACCATTTGGTTAGTTTGGATAAAGTACAGGTTTTGTTTTCTGTGGTAGTCAAAACCTTGTGCATTTGACACATAGTTCATCTTACCTAAATTGGACATGGTATCACTTTGTAAGACATGTTACTACTGGAGGTGGAGTGGTCCATATTTGAGCAAGTTGTGCAGACATGTTTTTGGAACCAGTGTTGAAGAGAAATTGTGGTCATGATTTGCTTCTCTTGAAGGTGATGAATCAAATTGGACAAGGCATCAAGGAAATTGTTGTCAAGGTGGAGATTGTTGAAATGGTGACAACAAATTTCCACGGGATGTGGATCTAGATCCTACTATTCAGATTTTGGTTGAGCTAAGACAACCTAAGTTAGAATATATAATTAATGAATTAGTTTCATTGTAACCGTGAGAGAAATTGTTTAAATATGTGTGTCTGAGAGACAAATATTGAGCCACATGCTTCAAGCCCTCTCCAGACTGTTGGTTGTAATCTCCATGATATGAATAATAAGACAGTCGATCCCTATGCTTGGTGGATGTAGCCCAATATTTGGGTGAACCACGTGAAATCTCTGTGTCTATTTCTTATGTGTGTGATTGTTAATTATCATTGAGAATTGTGTTTTCCGCATTGATAATTCTAATAGCAGTAACCAGAAAATCACACGAAAATATTAGTGTGATGATATTACAACTCAAACAATTTTGCAAGAAATAGAATTAGTCTCGATCGCTGCCATCAAAAGAAACCTCGAATAACAACCATCCGACCAATTTGAGAGTTGGACTTAAAACGGCTACACCCATATTTTGATCAGGTAGTGGGAAGCATGAATCCTCCATTCTTTTATGTAAGATAGAAAACACCTATATTCATCTTTATACGGTACCACAACTTTAGAGGTCCAATGATTCTTTTTCACAATTCTTCTTTCATTCAATTTGAATTATCATACATGAATTGAAAAACATTAATAAACATTATTATAAAATTATTATCTATTTAAAAAATTATAAAAGCTTTGTATTTTGTGTGGCATTTTGAAGTGCCATATAAATAATATATAGCAACTTTACTAGTTTCTCTTTAAAAGATGACGATGGCGTCGACATCGGTTGAGGTGTCTTAAACTTTATTTAAGAAAATCTAAACAAACTTCCATTTAAAAACTTAAACATTAAAAACGATTAACTGATTATGAAGTTTATTTAAGAAATTGTAAACAAACTTCCATTTAAAAACTTAAACATTAAAAAAATATTCAGTGATTATGAACCAGTGTAAACTTTTGCTTTTCCTAATTATTATAATAATAAAACGCTGGATAAAGGATCATTGCAATGAATTTATGGTTCACTTGGTATTAGTTTCATTATTGATTTTATATATTTTCGCAATTTTACTTATAAATTTATTTTCATAATGTAAGTTCATTCTTGAATTGATATAAATTTATTTTTATAATGTAATTTTATTCGTGAATTGATATTAATATGGTGATTTTTATATTTTTTAATCTAATTATAATTTTTTTAACATATTATTGTATTTTATTTTATTGTTCCTACTCAATTTTTTTTTATTACAATTTTACTCAACAACATCTCTTTGTTGGAATTACAAATCTTTTTGGAAAAATTCTACTCAAATTTTTTTTATTACAATTTTACTCAACAACATCTCTTTGTTGGAATTACAAATCTTTTTGGAAAAATTCTATCTAATCGTCTTTCTCAAACTAGAATTGTTTTTTATGGTTAGGACACTCTTACTCTTATATAAAATTTGATATCGCAGAAGCTTCACTTTGTTGACCAATATTTTATCATGTTCATTCATAAAAGGGTTTTAAAATTGTGAAAAATAGAGTCAATATATTGAAGGTATTGGGGATGTAGGGTATGGGTGGCTTATAGGTATTGAAGGGTATACAAAGTTGTATATGGTAAAAATAAGGTACGTATCTAATGAAAAAAGGTTTTTTTTATTGGAAATAAAGTTTTGAGATGAGGGTTCAACAAAAATACTTTAAGAAGTATTTATCAATATCTAGTAAAATTAGAAATATTATTTAATATCTCTTGAACAATAGAAACCTCATGCTTAATGTAACCTTATATATGTTAAAAATAGAACAAACAAACAAATTACAAATGAAATTTTTTATATAACAGATCACACAAAACTATAAAAACATACACAAAGATTTAATTAAACAAATTTTCTTCTTAAACTTTTATTAAATTTTGAAACTTATAAATTACATTTTCTATACTTCAAAATTCTTCAACCTTCATAGATAAAAGTAAAATTAAAAAATTCCTTTTCGATCTTCATTAGTTTCTAATTCTTTACTCTTCATTTTGCTCAAACACTCTTCAGTCTTGTTTCTTTGGACCCTTTCTCTTTTCTTCTATGTTTTATTATACTTACCGATAGGAAAGTAATACTGTAATCGCTTCCAAGTCAATACGTTTTTACTTTATAATGTGTTTTTATATATTTATCTTAAATTTATGGAAAGTAATACTGTAATCACTTCCAAGTCAATATACTTTGTAAGCTCCAGTTTTCATGAAATTATTACAGGTCAGAATAATTCTATCATGTTACAGTTGCTTTTCTGTTTTCTGGCTTTCATGAAACTATTAAGTGTATGACTTGTTCAATGAAATTATGATATGTGAAAAAACAAAAATTTGATAGTAAAAATATAGAAGGATGAAAACATAATGAGAAGTGAAGATAAGATAAAAGAGTTACTAGGATTAGGGATATGTTATTAGGATTAGAGTCAGGATTATTAGGGTTAAGATTGTTAAAGTTAATTAATATAAGAGATATTAATTAACTATTAATATTATTAGCACAATTACATTATAAAGATGGTTGATATATCTAGATCAATTATATTAACTATTTTTTTATATAAATAAACATGTATGAAATTCTAAAATAAAACTTTAATGACCTTAACTCTAATATAAAATCCTAACCCAACCCTAAATTTACTTATTTATTATAAAAATAATTAATAATTTACTTACACTTAAAAAAATTCATGAAAACTTTCTGAACTAAATATGTGAACTGATGGTAAAGTTCCAACTTCAAATCGATGCAGTCCTCGTTGCACGGTGATGCTTCTCTTGTATTAGAGGCAATTGGCGGGTGTTTTTTTTATCAAATAAGTGGATTTTTTAAGATAAAATATATCAAAGTTTCTCCCTTATCTTAAAGATAAAATATATCAAAGTTTCTCTACAAAAAAGTTTAATGAAATTTTGCTTTTACTTTTTAACATATATTAAAAAAATCAAAATTCATTTGAAAAAGCCCAATTTATTTTAAAAATAAAAAATAAACACCAAAATTCTTCCACCAAATGAGATATCGAAGAGTGAAGAGTATCGAAGAGTGGCGATTATAATTTAACTTATTGAACAAATTTCCATGAAAATTAGAAAAGGAAAATGAAATAAGTTTTATACATAGGATTATAGTAAAAGGGGTTAAGAATATGATGACAAAAAACCACAAATTTGAAGCAAAATGGAAACATTTATCATATTTAAACAAAGACTTTATCTAGTTGAATTAAGGATTTTTTTATGAAATATAAAATTAAACACCAAAATTCTTCCACCAAATGAGATATCGAAGAGTGAAGAATAGTGGCGATTATAATTTAACTTATTGAACAAATTTCCATGAAAATTAGAAGAGGAAAATGAAATAAGTTTTATACATAGGATTATAGTAAAAGGGGTCAAGAATATGATGACAAAAAACCACAAATTTGAAGCAAAATGGAAACATTTATCATATTTAAACAAAGACTTTATCTAGTTGAATTAAGGATTTTTTTATGAAATATAAAATTTGAGTTGAGATGAAAATTTCTTTATTTTGAGAAACTTATTTGATAGGATTTTTGGAGGGGCAATAAAAATGAATCTAGTTGAATTAAAGATTTTTTTTTTTATGAAATATAAAATTTGAGTTGAGATAAAAATTCCTTTATTTTAAGAAACTTATTTGATAAGATTTTTGGAGGGGCAATAAAAATGATGGTAGACAATGAAGTTGTATGTTGTTCTAAGATATTAACAAGGGATTTTCATTTGTTGTAAAAGAAAAAAAAAAGAAAAAGATTTATAACAAATTAAATATGAATATGTAATAAAATTAAAGGTAAATTATAATCAACAAAAAAAAAGCATAACTAAGAAAATAATTAATTACAACATAACTAATGTTCATTGTAACAAGTATAAATAATAAATTTGTTTACAAAGGGATTTTTCAAGTACTTCATGTAGGAGCATAATGTGCACAACTAGGAAATGTCATGCCAAAATATTACGAAAGTCAAGAAGCTTGTAGAGTGAATATTCAATCATAGCTAGAAGAGATGCACAAATCAAAGTTGGGAGTCAAAGAAGTGGTGTAGTTCCAAAGGACATGAAATGTTTAGTATAGTATAGATAAGAAGATGTAGCAAACAATAAGACATGTTTGGTGTATGAAGGAATGCAAAGAGTGCAATGTAGTGAAGGTGATGTGCAAGGGAGTTGAAGTGATGCATAGGGAAGATGAGTGACTCAAAAGAAACCCTTTTCCAATGGTTCTAGAAGGTAACCAAAAATTGATTACGAAAAATCTTGTAGGATGTTTAAGAAGGAGATCAAGTTCATAAATTAGAATGAAAGGAACCCCACTAATGTTGAATGCGAGAATAAGAAGAAGTCTTGGAGGGAATAAGGAGGATAAATATGAAGGAATAAGAATATTTTTGCAATGATGCAAGTAAAGGAGGAAGTTATTGATCCAGATTTATGAGCGGAAGGAAATAAAAACACGAATCTATAATATTAACACAGAGACACAGTGAATAATAATAGAGATATAGTAAATCTTTACTTCTAATAAATAAAAAATATGCTAAAAACTGTAAAATGTAGATTGAAACAAGCTTCCTAGAATCATGGCAGCTTATCTCTGAGAAGAGATGTCGCGAAAAAACTCATTCGCAAGAACATGATTACAATGAGGCTCCAAAGGATTTTTTACATCAAACATGAATGCCAAAACCCTAGACATCCAAAAACCTAACCCTAGGAGATGAAGTGCTAAAAGTCATGTGGGCCCCGTTGAGGTAAGTTGGTACATCAACTTCCCAAGTTCGTAACTTTTGCATACAATCTCCTTTTTAGGGCCTCAAAACGACCCCGAAAGTTTAGGACCCAAAAATCTAGAAAATAACTGCCAAGATGAAATCTGTATGTGAGTCAATTGGAATAGGTGGGTGGTTGTTGATATTTACCTGGGTCAATCCTCCCTCCTTAGGAAGCAATGGTCTCCATTGCGTTGGGTTCCACCATCAGATGAGAAAATTTCTGTTAAATTTGGCTACAGGTGATTCACTTTCTTTGGTGCATGACCTAACCTACTTTAACAACACAATAAAGATAAAACTTTTGTTGGGGAGTCCCCTTTAACCTATGTTTCCACAATCTAGTCAATGGATGCATGTTCCATGCAGTCAGGGTTGAGCTTTGTCGGTCTCAATTGTTATTCTACCTCTGAGGTGTCTAATAATGGTGGAAAGTATGGCCGAAGGAGGTCCAAATTAAACAATGGGTGCAAGCTAAGGAAGGGGGGAATGTTGAGCTCAAAAGCATTGTCACCCAAAATCGTGGTGATGGTATAAGGTCCATAGCGGAGTGGATGAAGGTTCCGATGGGGTCCTATAAGGCCTTATTTTTACAAGTGCAACCAAACTTTATCTCCCACCTGAAACTTATGTGGCACTCGATGTTGATCATGGAATTGCTTGTATTTGGCATTTGACTTTTGCAAAATATCATGAACCTCTTGGCAGATGTGTTGGATTCGTTCAATAAATTGATTTGCTTTGTCGGCTTCATTTTGCACATGGGATGATTCTGCCTGCGTGGACACAAGGGGCAGTGAAACATCCATGGGACCCAATGGTTGAAATCTCAACCCCACCTAAAAGGGGTTGTGGTCGGTTGATCTATGTATGGTTATGTTGTAATTGTTTTGAACATAAGGAAGACTCCCATCCCATGTGCACAGATGCTTAGAATTGTACATGCACAAAATATGCACGATCATCCTGTTGACGACCTCGGTTTGGCCATCTGTTTGGGGGTGGAAGGACATGGATTTGGTGAGCTTGGTGTCCAACTGTGACCATAGGATTAACTAGAATGTGCTAAGGAATAGGTTGTCCCGATCAGAGACGATGGTTTGTGGTATCCAAAAATGGACCCACACTCATTCGAAGAAGAGCTTGGTAGTGGGATCTTCTATGATGCTCTTCTTACAGGAGAACAAAGTTTCCATTTTGGAAAATCGATTAACAACCACGAAAACACATTCATTTCCGTGCTTGGTTGAAGGAAGGTCCAACATGTAGCCCATCAAGATGGATTCCCAGGGGTTGTAAGGAGTAGGCAGAGGGGTGTACATGCCTTGTTTCTTAATGACTGGTTTGGAAATGATGCAAGTCGTGCACGATATGATATACTTGCTAACATCCTGTTAGAGTTTTGGTTGATAGAAAAGTTGTTGCAGCATTGCCACTGTCTTCTCTACACCGAAATTTTCTGCCACCCTACTGTATTGAGCTTCCCAAATCATCTTCACTCTCTCGCTTGACAGAACGTAGAGATGGCCTAGATGGCACAACAACCCATCCTACAAATGAAAATCAATGGCAACTATGTTTGTTCCCATCATCTGGTAGGTAGTGGCGAAGTCAGGATCTCGCTGATAGAGTTGGGGATATCCAGAGGTCTCATGTATGTAGGAGTATAACACCATTCTTAGTGCAGCAACTGGAGGTCGGCTGACGCAGTCAGCGACATGGTTGGTTCTCCCTGTCTTATACTTGATGTTGAGATGGAACTACTGAAAGTATTTTGACTACTTATTATGGTCGTCATTCTGCAATTTTCCTTGTGTCTGCATGAACCAGAGAGGCTTATGATCGATGTGGATGATTCTCTCCCTCCCGATAATGTAATGCCTCCATTGGCAGTAGGCTTGCACAATGGAGTACATTTCTTTGTTGTAAGTGGGGTACTTACAAACAATATATAATAGTGTCTCACTGTGATATGCGACAGTATGTCCATGTTGAGTGAGAAGTGTGCCCACAATATAAGCAGAAGCATCTATCTCAATCTCAAATGGTTGTTGCAGGTTGAGTAATGAGAGCATTGGGTTTGAGCATAAGAGTTTCTTCAAATAATCAAACTATTTCTCTTGTGACTGTCCACACACGAATTTTTTGTTTCCACCACCCCTGGCCACTTGGCTAAGGACCCATGCAATGTGGGAGAATCCCAACATAAACCTGCGATAGAAATTGGCAAGGCCTAAGAAGCTTTGAAGCTGACTAGTTATGGATGACCTGGATTTTAGCTAGATCGACATGCACCCCATGCTCATCAATGATGTAGCCTAGGTACTGGACCCTATTCATGTCAAAGGAGCATTTTTCCAAATTTACATGTAGCTTGTGTTGACGTAGAGTGTGAAAAACCTACAGAATGTGCTGCAAATGTTCCTCCCAATTCTTGTTGAAAATGAGGATGTCAACCAAATACACTACCACAAAACAATTAGTGAAAGGCCACAAGATATCGTCCATCATCCTCATGAGAGTTGTTGGGGAATTTATCAAGCCAAAGGGCATGACCAACCATTCAAAAAGACCTTCTTTGGACTT
>ML786751.1:20533-33504 GCA_009831015.1 Picea engelmannii | reverse complement strand
CTTTGGGTTCCAATTTTTGGGGGGACATCGACCTTTAAAAGGTTGGCCCTAGGTCCACACGGGCTATCTTAGGATAGGCCGTGTGTACATTTGGGTAGAGTAAAAACTGCACACGTGTACATGCGACTATCAACATTACAGCCCGCATGGACCCCCTTATTGAATGAAAATTAAAAAGCAAGGGTTAACCCTCCTGAACCTCGATGTTTTGCAGGATGTATGTTCACTGTAGAGAAAGAGAGCATGAGGAGGTTAGTGAGTTGGTCGGGGAAGACCCCAATGCCATGGCTACCTTAATGCAATGCAGGTTGCTCAAGTTCTTCTTATGTCCTTTTATGCGGGCACAACCTAGGCTACTGAATCCCTTGGTTGATTATTGGCATCCGGATGCAGAGGCTTTTATGTTAGAGGGGAAATCACTGGTGCCCATGATAGAGGACATATATTTTTTGACTGGCCTCTCTAGGAGAGGAGAACCAATCAACTTCCGGACATTTCCTTCGGGGCCGCATAATATAGAGAAATTGATAGGACTTTACTGTGAGGCTAGTACAGACTGATCGAGCTCACAGGTGCCCATAAGCAAGATTACTGACTTATCGTTGCAGGCGATTGTGTTTCTTATTGGGCGAATCACTGGTTCTGCGGCTCTACATCAAGCGTCCCATGCACAGATGAACTCTGCAGTCCAGTGCTTAAATGCATAAATATTTGACTGGAGCACCACATTGCTAGACTGTATGAAGAGGCAGTTGACAGATTGTCGGTCGCGGACGCAGAGGAACTTCGGGTTCGGGACCATTCTATGCTCTTTCTTCTTTGAAAGAGTTCTGAGCTTAAGTCCTTGAGTAGTTGTACAAGGACATCAGGCCTCTCTTCCTGTAGTTTGTAGATGGGCAGTGTTACTGCCACGACAGGTTGGTGGAAGGACTAATGAGTCATTTGATGATGATTTCTTCGCTTGGTTGTCGCGACAGATCCCAGTTATAGAGGATTACCCTTATGCTGGGATTGATTTCTCGAGAGATACTGAGATACCAGTACCTCTTGGTGAGGAGCAAGGAGAGATGGGTAAGTTGACATCATTGTTTTGTTGGTTTTTTTTGTTTGTGAAACATATGTAATTTTTATGTTGTTTTTGTTATATATCATTTTTTTTTATACCAGAGTATTTGATGGATATGTGTTTGTTGTGTACAGATGTGGGACCAGTGCGACTTGCAGACTATGTGAGGAACAGGCATTGTCCTCGGCCAGGGGCTGCACTTGCCGCCGCAGGGGGACCAACAGCAACATGAGAGCTTCTAATCGGGGAGGCTGAGAGGGTGTTGAGACAAGTCGAGCGAAACTTTACTTCGCTCACTCGCACAGTCCCTATGGCATAGATTGAGTATCTACCACCATATATGCATCCTCATGTAGTGGGGGCACCATGGACGTGGGTCCGATTGTTTCGGCGTTTGGCAAACGTCGTTGATCAGTACAATAGGGCCCATAGGCCCTGACCTTAGTTATACTTTTCACGTGCCGAGAGCACTACTTGTATATATTTTTTGAGGGCATAAGCCCCATGAATCATTATCGATCATATTTTTTAGGCGCTTGCGTCCACCTATGTACTCTGGTGACTATGATATTATATATGGAGTTTTATGTCTTTTTGTGTCTTATGAATCATTTTTTTCCTTTAAAAATGTATTTACATGTTTATGTGTATGTCCTTTCATATGTGTGCAATATGCTAATCTAAAATTTGATTAGCTAGAGTATCTATAATTTGGTTTAATCTCCTAGGAACATGAAAATATGCAATATAATCAAAGCTTTGTTCTAAGAGACATACCCTAAGGAATCATCGATGTAAAGTCGGATCATGAAAACAGTAAACTCTATTTAACTGAGACACAACCAACTAAGCGTCGAGATAGACCCGGAGATGAGAGATACCAAATGACAAGGTGTCACGAAGCAACTCAATAACTGCACTATACTCGACGACATCGTTTGTGGTGTCACCTAAGCATATACCTCTGGAAGATAATAACTAGCCTCGAGGCGTAAAAATTACCCAAGCTGCGAAGGCAAGCCTCTGAGTGTGTCAGCTAGCACCGTCTGCGTACCCAATGAACACCTTGGATTCACTTGACATCTGCCACAATGACGAAAGATAACATCAAAAATGGCACGTCCATAATACTAAAAGAAACTAGAAAGTAATAGTACAAAGACTATACATATGTTACAAAAAGTTACCCATGGTGGCCTGCCTATGAGTAATACTTCTTGAGGTAGAGTCCATTTCTAGGTTCTACCAAAGCATTCCCTTCAAAGTCAACCAGACGATAAGCGCCCTTTTTTAGAACCTCTTTTATGATGAAAGGTCCGAACCACGTGGGTTTGAATTCTCCTGCCCCGAGGGGGTCCTTATCTTGGTCATAGACCAGGACAAGGTTGCCTTCAGTGAAAATCCGAGGACGAACGGACCTATCATACTGACACTTGACTTTATGTTTGTGAGCCTCGTTGGCCAGGGCCGCATCACGACACTGCTCATTGAGCCGCTCAAGGTATAATAATTGTTCTTCAAGTGGAGAAGTGTCTGGCAATAATTGTACTGCCAAATTTAGGGACGGGATCTGACATTCGATAGGGAAGACTGCTTCCAGCCTGTAAACAAGTTGAAAAGGTGAGAAACTGGTTGCAGTCTTAACAGACATTCAGTAAGCCCATAATGTTGAGTATAACATCAAATGCCAATTTGACTTGGCTGAGTTGATCGTTCACTGTAGGATGGTCTTAAGAGATTTATTTACAGCTTCCACCTGACCATTTGCTTGGGGGTAGTAGGATGACTAATTCCCTTTTCGTAACCCAATATTTGATGTTAACTCGGTCATCATCTGGTTCTGAAAGTGACTGCCATGGTGAGTGATAATATCCCTCGGGATGTCGAACCTTGCTATTATCTGGTTGAATAAAAAGAAAGATGCAGTCTCTCCATCATCTTTAAACGTTGGCATAGCTTCGACCCACTTCATGAAGTAGTCTACGGCCACGATGATATAATGGTGCCCCCTTATTGAAGAAGGGTTTCATGTAGTGTAATCAATCCCCCACTTGGTGAAGGGACCAACTATGATGACAGGAAACATGGGAGCGGGATGTGCCCTCATCTTCCGAGAGATGATCTGGCACGGGTGGCACTTCTTGACTGATTCGATACAATCTTTGATTAGTGTCAGCCAGAAGTAACCTTCTCGTAGAATCTTTTGGGTTGTTTCCAACCCATACAAATGATCGCCACATGCTCCGGTATGGAAATCATTAAGCATGATAACTTCTTATTCGTGAGTGAGACATCGGCGCAGGATGCAGTCTACACCTCTCTGATTCAATGTATCATCGAGTATGAGATAATTCTTAGCCTGATGGCGTATACGTTGACTCTCATCACGAGAAGTAGAGGTGGGGCACTTCAAAGTCTAGAGATAGATAAGTATATCTTCGTACCAGGGATCTGAAGATGTGTTCAAAAACATATCTCCTCTGATAGGCGACTCTTTGGGCACAACATCACCTGACTCAATCAGAAGTTCAAAAATAAGTTCTGCAAAGACCAGTGACTTTTTAGATTTCACTGAAACGAAATCTAAGTCAAAATCCTGGAGGATGACTATCCATCTACTGATATTTCTGCCTATTACCCATCATGTCAACATGTACTGGAATGGATTCACGACAACAGTGACAGTGGTCTTGCGAAACAAAACATAATGATGGAACCATTGAACAGCATGAACTGTTGCCAACGCAAGTTTTTCGATATGAGAATAATTGAGTTCCGGTCCTATGAGGCCTCAGCTCAGGTAATAATTCACATATTTTGAGAACAAGTCATCCTCCTGAACTAAGACCATGCCGATGGTTGACTCTACTACAGCCAGGTATAATAAGAAATATTTGTTATAGTTAGGTGGTCGAAGCAGAGGGGCAGTTGTGAGCGCATGTTTCAACGCGTCAAAAAAGCATTGGGTGGCATCGTCCCAATGAAAAGGAACGTCTTTCTTCAGTAAGTGCATAAAGCCCTTTGTGATCTCGGCATAGTTGGCGATGAAACGTCTTAAAAATTTCGACTTGCCCTATAGACTCTGAAGTTGAAGGATTGTGTGTTGGGGAAGCAACTAAATTATTGCCTCAACCTTGAGAAGATCGACCATGATCCCTATTGTTGATACTATGAAACCTAACAAACGTCCTGATGTTACGCAAAAGCTACACTTGTTTGGATTCAATCGAATCCGGAAGTAGCGACACTGCTCAAAGATAAGTTGGAGGTGTGTGGGATGATCTGTTCTCTTGTGAGATCGAGATGCTAAATCATCTAAATAGGCCTCGACTATATGCTTGAGGTCATGGAAAAAAAAGACATGGCCCGCTAAAAGGTCACTCTAACATTTTTGAGACCAAAAGGCATCTTACGATATGCGAATGTACCCCATGAACAAATGAATGTCATTTTGTGTTGGTCTTCGGATTTGATTTGTATTTGATTATATCCCAAAAAACCATCCATGAAAGAGAAGGCCTCGCAACCTGCACATTCATCAATTATCTGGTCGATGAATGGTGTGGGAAAATTATCTTTTGGACAGGCCTTGTTCAAATCATGGAATTCTGTACATACACGAATCGTGCCTTGTTTTTTATTGACCGGCACAGGATTTGACACCCATTGGGTCAAATGGATAGGATATATAAAACCGTCTTTTAGCAATTTCTCAACTTCAACCTTAATGGTTGCTTCTTTCCTGGGATTAACTGGATGAAGCTTTTTCCGAACAGGCTTGGCATCTGGATAAGTTGTGATTTCATGTTCGACTATTTTTTAATCGATGCCTGGCATTTCCTCGTAAGACCAGGGAAAAACATCGCAGAATTATTTAAATAGATCTGTGTAGATTTGAATCTCTTCGGGGGAGCAGTCAACTCCAACGAAAACATTCTCCACGACGCCAAGGGTTCTGGAGATATTGATCGGTATGGTTTTAGTGATGGTTTCCATATTACCCTCAGCATAGACCTCATGTGTAGCTAAGGGATTAATAGGACAAGACCTATCTCCAGTCATAGTCAAGGTGAATTCTCCAGCTTTGATTCTGCTTAACTCTAGGAGGAAGTATGATCTGTGATGAAGATCATCCCAAAGTTTGTCTGGACTAGTCATTGCTTCAATTACTACTTTGTCAGAGGGAAATACTAAATCTAACGAATCGGTGTCAGCGAGAGAACCTTGAGCCCAAATAGGCTCTAGAAGTGGATCTAACTCTTGTGCAGGAGTTGGATCTGTGTTGGTTAAAGCTTTCTGGACTAAAGAGTACACTACTTCAGCTACGGACAAGGGCATGGACATGCCTGGGTGCCCTGTCCCATCCATCGTGGCCAATGGGGAAGGAAGTATCCATGGATCGGTGAAGTAAGTCATGTGAAACGATGAAACTTGGAAAATATCAAACTTATGGTGGTCGGATATGAACTTGACATCGTCTTGAGGGGGCGGGTAATCAAAGGTACCCATCAAAGATGGGCACAAACCAACCCCTACGTTGACTATGCCTGGTTGAGGATTATCAATCATCGGGACCGCAGACACCCCCAATGAAGGGTCAGGTCTAGAGAAAGACAATTGATCAATGGTCATAATCTGGTCCTCATGTGGAAACAACAAGACATGGAAAAATGTAGCAACCACTTCTTGCATGGCATAAGTCCAAATCCTTCCTAACAAGAGATTTCAGTCAAGGGATGCATCGACTACCTCTACTTCGACGCACTCGGTCTTTCCTCCTAACTGCATGGGGAAAGAGGGAATGATACCATGTGGTCGGAATGAATGACCGTCGAAAGCAGTGAGAAGAGTAGGCGACGGAGACAAAACAGGCTGGCCAATGGCCTTCCAACATGCCAATGACATAACACATGTCAAGACACCCTCATCAACCACCGTGCGGAAAATATTTCGAGTCAAAGTTTTCGTGGGGTGAGCCACTACTATCTGAAATGCTACGTGGTAAGGCAGACGATGTTTTAAGTTGGTTGTATCTAGCATGATGGTACCCGGATTACAAGTCTTGGTAGATCCCAAAGCGGTTAACAAAGCTTTCCTCTGGGAAGGGTAGCTTTGGAGGACCTCGAAAGAGGACATCGCACAAGGGGTTTGAGACAAATCCTCCACCACAGAATAGTTCTGGGCGACCCTTGCATTTGAGTTGTGAGAATCTTTTTTGAACGCACCTTCTAGGATGCGTGTCATTGTTTCACCCAAAGTCTTTTCAATCTGTAGAGGAAGATATGGGAGTTCGGCTTCTTTTCCCTTCTCGGAAGTGCTTGGTTTACTGTAGTCATGCGCTCTAGTCAATATAAAAGCATCACCCTTCATCATATACACATTTGCGGATGTGGGATTGTTCGAAGATGAAGAGGGTCCTTGACTGCCCTCTTCCACGCTTGTAGAGGCTTGGGTTAGGTTTTTCCCATGATGAAATGGATTGGTTAACACAGAAGGCTATTGCTATGTCACAAACTTTTGGGCCTCTGCAAGCCGAGGACATTGGTGGGTCGGGTGGTCTTCCGTACACAAGTTGCATGGATACCTTGCCTTCCGTTTCTTAGTGTTTCCACCGCCATCATTATTAGTGCGTTTCTTATCCCCCTTACCCTTCTTTCGTTATTTTTTCTTTCCTTTAGGCTATTGGGTGGCCTTTGGATTTGTCGATTGCACTATGTGTAAATCTGACGTTTTAGTAGGGGAGCAGTCAAAACAGTAGTTTGGATGGCCGTTGTGTGTTGTATAGACAATTGCTGCAACTTCTTCATTAGTTGCTCAACGGGCTTTGTTTGTGCTGAACCAACAATACCATCGGCATGTGATCCAACTCTCTGTCTGGTTTTATCAAGTATTGAGCATGGTGCATATGACAAGATCTCGTATAATAAACTGAATTGAGAATATATGAGATCAAGTTGTTGAGCTCTCATGATGGCGTCTTCTTTGGAAAACACTCCTAATGTCGCGACATCTTTGGATAACTATGGGACCAGATACTTAAAGAACCACTCGAGCAGGAATGCTAGTGGGACTGGCACCTTAATTAAACTCTTCTGGTGTCTCCATTCTCGGATGTGATCAGAGATATCGTCTGCTTTTGTCTGTGCGAAATTGGCCAGCAATTCTGTGCCAGCGTCGTATCTCACAGGTAATTGGAAATGGTTTAGGAAGGCCAGTGCCAATTCTTCGAAGGAAGAGTATATTGAGCGGTCGAGCTCAATGTACCATTTCGCGGCACTCCCAATGAGATTACGTTGAAACAATCGCAACTTTATGGAGTCGTCTTTCAATGAGTTAGATGAGCACCAAAGATGGAAGGTAGTCACATGATCGCCTGGATCTTCGTTAGGCTTGGCCTCGAACTTTGGTATGTCCGAAGACAATTTCGTCGGCATAGGGGGCCAACGCGGATCGTGCTAGATAGGGTCATTCAACAACCTTGTCAAGTCTAGAAAATGCAAGGTTGCCAAGAAAGGTAGTTTGGGTTGTTGGTGATAACCTGGGAAAAAGGGGCCTCGAGTTTGACTGGCACCAGGTTGCCAGGAAAAGTTTGGTTGCTGGCCTGGGTTCTGGTAAAAACCATGGCCATGACCAGCGTATAGATTCTACATGTGAGGAGACATCATCAGTTGATTCCCAAAATAGGACGTAGATGGATGGGCGTGCATTACATTCGGAGGACTTTGGGAAGGGTTTCTCCATGTCAATCCCATGGGGATAGGCATAGTACCTTATCTGAGGTTCCATTGATTGTGGAAAGAATTGCCCCAGATCAACATTCCTGATGAGGGAATGGATCCCTGCCAAGAATTCCAAGGCCCTGATGTGGAAGAAGTTTCTGGGTTTGCCCCCTATCCAGGAATAGTACCCTGCATAGGAATAGGTTGTCTGAAACCGGGATTGCCCCCAATCAGGAAAGCAGCTGACGAGAAGGCATTGTTACCAAACGCACCGAACAAATAAAACAGTGTCGAACCTACCGGCATATTATGCAAAGGTGGTCCTTGACTCCCTGCTCCAAATAAACTATGGTGTGCAGGTGGCCCGACGGATTGCTGATGCGTGCCACTGAGCGAAGGGGACGAAGGAGGTATATGACCTCAAAGGGAAAGCATTAAAAGGAGCTGAAGTGCCCCCCATGTGGCCTTGCAGAGGAGCGTTAGAGCTCCCTTCCCCCAGACCTAAAGTATGTGAAGTGGAGTAGGAAAGTATAGGACTTGTACCTAATCTAGGCATCCTGTATGAGAATGGAGGGCATGTCACACTTGGTGTGAAAGGGGTTGTGGCTGCTTCCATAGACGGGATTGGACCACTGTGTGAGGTAGAGGCAGTCGAGACCATGGTGGCTTGGACCGGTGACGGCGGTTTAGGAGGTAGAAACTCTCCTGTGGTGACAATCATAGTGAGAATTGAAGAATTCCCAGAGGGAGTGACAACATTTGTTTTCATTGTTGTGTGTGACACTGTCTAGCACTTGTAAGTGTGAATTGGTACAATGATGGGTGCCTAAAGATCAGTGGTTGGAGTTTCAGGTGGACCAAGAGATTTCGCCTCAAAGTCTAAAACGGTTGTTTCCTCCGGATGTTGGTCAGGCACAATTTCTTGTGACCCGGTCGCTTCAAAAGACCCTTGTTGGTCTAGCTTTCGCCTTAGTGGTGGCAAGGGTGGCTCTAGTGTAACTGGTGATAGGCCCAGAAGCCTTCGTGATCGGTGGAGTTCTTGATCCTCCATTGTGTGAGAAGATCAAAGACACTCTAGGGCTATCTATTCGTTCAAAAAACAACACACACTAGAAAAAGTCCCTACAAGATAAGACAAGCAAACACTAAACTAATTGTAAGAATAGTTACAATTTACAACAACCAACACTAGAGCAACTTACCGGTGCAAGTGAAACTCGAACATGGAAGCATACTCTGGGTATACTCTGCAAAGCATGGCCCGATTTCTGTCATAGGTACTACAGTATATCCCCGCAATCACCTGTGTATGTCCCTAAAAAGATAGGCAACTAGGTTGCCAGCGCGCAAACAGTCACCATGCAGGTATAATCAAAAGTTGGGTAGACCACAATGAGCAGGGTATTGAGCCCGAAACCTGTCAAGGGTATCGAAAGAAAGTGTTCCGAGAGATAACTGAGGGCCTCGAATGGATTCGACACCCACGAAGCTCCATGGCAAATGCAATCGACGGAATCCCAAGACAAGCCCTCTATATGTGTTCTCCACTACGATTGGTCCAGCTTTGGAGTGGTTATCTCCATTACCTTTCCGCACGCAACCTTGTATTTATCCCCTGTCTTAGAGGGGGGTCCCAGATAACTTTCACGATACTAGACTTTGACACTCCCTAACTCAGACTCCAATGTTTGATTTTAATGGCCTTGAAGAGTTTCCTCTCCAACCTAATTCAAGGCCCTAACCCTAAACTAGTTGGTTGATCCTACAAACATAAAAATTCTAATGAATTTTAGATTTAGCATTAATTTTTATGTCTTTTCTTAAGTCAAAGGTTATGAAAGTGAAACTAGTGATGTTTGAAAAACGAAAGCAAAATAAACAAAAAGCTGGAAACAAAAACCTTTACTTCACTCAACTCTTAAACAACTTTTCAAACTTAAAATTTTTTCTAAGATCTTTGAACAGAAAACTCAAAGAAAAATTTCACTCGACTATGAGCTACTTATGATCTAAGTAAACCATCAATAACTTATGAAAGCAAAGACTTTTCCCCGGTTACTAATGCAAAACAACACTTTTTAAACCAACAAAGAAATAAAAGATTTTTTTTATTTGAATGCTCACAAAGCAAAAAGGAAAAATATCAACAAGTCAAAACCAAGAAAACTTCTGGCCTAAGTGCAGATTGCAAAGAGTCACTTTAAAAATCACACATAAGCAAATTAAAAATGGACTCCCACACTTGTCTAAAAACCCTATAAAAGAAAAATATTGAGGAAAACTTATAAATGAAAAAAGAAAGCTATTTTTGTGATCAAACCTAAGTTATTGACCGCTATGATAGAGACCCAAACCTAAGAGGTATAACTCTTGTCAACAGAAAGGATGATTGCCTCACCTTCAACAAAAATTCTCTCCACAAGCACACTGCTGACAGTTCAATAGCAAGTGTGTGCATGCGAGCTGTGTAAAGTCAGAGCGCGTGTACACACATGCTGGCCTTATACAGGCCGCCTGTATATCTGAAACTTTGAGACAAATGAAAATCCAAGCAAGCCAGCCCAGGCAAAGACTACGAGTATTGAGAACTAGAATATCTTGAAGACTCAAACAGTTACTTTAACAGAAAAAGAAAACAATTCAAGGAAAACTTCATAGAACAAACCAATCCGAGGTGAAACCTAAGCTATAGACTGCAAACAACAAAGACTAGAAAGAGTTCTAGAAAACCCCTGAGAAGGACTAATTCTGACAGGGAAGAGGATGATTGCCTCTTTAAAATAAATTTTTTGGAATCATACACGCGACTGACACTTCCGCAGCTAGCGTGTACACGCGGGCTGTGAGAATGTAGGGGGTGTGTACATGCGTGTAGACCTTATACATGCCGTGTGTACCTCTGTGGGTCTCAGAAAAAAAATTACAGTCAAGTAAAGAAACAGAGATAACTGGTATGGAAGACCAAAATCTTTGTTAGCTCAGACTTTTGCAGAAACTTTAAAAACAGGAAATAAAACCAGTTCTTAAAAATACCCAAAAAATATTCCCATAAACCCTAGACTTTCCCCAATATGGTTGCCAATTCTGTTGTGAGTGGGAAATATCTCTACGGATTAGCACTTAGGGTTTAATTATGCATGCAGAAAAGACCTAAAGATTTCTACTTTCTACTGTCATCCCAGACCTAATCCCCATTATTCTTAAGAAAACACATAGTTAAGAAGATCAAGTGAGCATACCTTATTTCGGGCGTTTGATGTCGATCCTTCCTCGTGCTTGATCACTCTTTGACTGCATCTCTCCTCCCAAGGCTGGCCTGCATTCACACAAGACAAATAACAAACTCCACATGCATTTGATATTTAGATTAACGGGTTAGAGATTCAATAAACAAGTATGCCATAAACCATGAAAATCTCATATGGTGGGACGGGAAAAGTATTTCTTTATTATTAACTTCAACAAATCAACTTACAATGATGAATTTGGTCGCTGCTCCACGAACCTGGTCCTAGGCTCCTCTTCAACTGTCCTCCAACTTCTTTTCTCTATCTTTCTCTTTGCACAAGGATGGCTAAAGGGTTGGGACAAAGGGAATGCACAGTCGGTTATAGTTTCTTTACTATGATTCTCCTCTTCCAAATGGGACCCCTAACCCTTCTTTTATAGGTTATAAGAAGCTAGGTATTGGGTCAAACCCTCTTCCATGCATGGTCGGAAGGTTTAGTTAACTCACCCAAAACTGTGTGTTTCGTCAACAACTTTCCTTTTTTTGTGCTTTTGTAGGTACACACAGGTTGTTTTGGGTCAGATAGCATGTACACGCGTGCAGTAATAGAGCAGGGCACGTGGGCCTTTATAAAATAGGTTTTTAAGAAGAGTTGTTCAACAGTTCTTTGGAAAAAAAGGAATCTGAGATGGCCTAATGCCAGGTAAGCATGTCTGGTGCAAATTAGGGTTATAACACTTGTGCTTAAATATTTTATTGCACTGGTTCTTTCATATTTTATTGCCTTGGTGCTTGACGTTAAGTGAATTGCACCGGTGTTATAGGTGTATGTACACACCGATGCTTGTGCCTTATACAAGCGCACTGATTTTTAAACATCCGCTAACACCTCCAACCCCCCAATTTTTTTTAGTTATAATCAACTTTTGTTATAATATCCGCAAAAAGATCTGTTATCGATAACAAATGTTGTAGCGGATGTTTTTTTGCCAATTTATGCCAATTTTGTAACACTAGAAACCTCCATTATAACCTCCACTAAAAGGTCTAAATTCCTTGTAGTGTTGTGTTATTACACTATCTCATAGTTGAAATTAATATATAGGATTAAAGTCCTTGGTATCATTTCTTCAATTAATTAATGCACTAAATTATTTTCCATGGTATTATCACTTAAATCAATGCACCCTATTGTTTAATGTTATATCATTATGAGTGAAATCAATGCACCATATTGTTTTATGTTATAACATTGTTAAAATGAATACGCCTACTTGGTTATGCTAAATTATTCACTTAAATCAATACAAATTGTTTTGCATTATGTCACTCTTGAAATCAATGCAACCAATTGGTCTAATCATTTAGCATTCTGTCTTCTCTAAAATCAATGCATTGTGGTGTTTTGCATTATGTCAAATTATTGAAATCATAACAATTAATTGCTCTAAATCACTTTTCATTGTTTGTGTTATATGCCCTAACGTCCTTGTTTGTGTTATTGTTTGTTTGTATCATAACTTCCTTATTTTTTTAAATCAATTTTTTAATACCATTACTAAAATCAATATGCCCTATTTTTTCTGTTATATGATTGAAATCAATATTTCATATTGTTTTCTGTTATATAGTTGTTGAAATAAATGATATTGCATTCTCTTTTAGTTTCCATGATTGGAACATATCAATAGTATAAACCCAAAACTCTTGAATTTTGAAACATTCTTCATTTTGATAATGTATTATCATCATATTCATATTGAACTATTATCTCAATAATATATTCAATCTCAATATACTTCTTGTTATTTTAGTTTTGATACAATTTGAAAAGTGATGGATGTCCAAAACTTGACTACTTACTACTTTTGTCATATTAGTCTCATTAAAAGTAATCTTATATATGTATATGATACATAATAAATATGCAATAGCTCTTGCTAAATTTGAAGTCTCC
>ML786750.1:694945-727256 GCA_009831015.1 Picea engelmannii | reverse complement strand
GAATCCTTTGTGGATCAATGGAGAGCTTCTTGGTAATATCTTTTGGAGTATTGATGGAGATCTTCTTGTGAGAGAATCTTATTGGTGTGGAACTCTTGAGCATGATTGAATATCTATTCTGAGGAAGAGAGTGAGAGGAGGATCTCATAGATGCATCAAAGTTTCGGAAATGTCGGAGATCTTGACTACAAAAGTCTCGGAGTCACAGAAAACCCTATTTTCTGAAGTACACGCGGGCTATCTGTGTATAGGGTGCATGTACATGCGAGCTGGCTGTGTATAGGGTGAGTGTAGACACAGGATGACTGTGTATAGGGAGCTTGGAGTCAATAAAATCATGGAGATTTATGTTTGAGCTAGTGCCAAGCTCTTGGACGATGAAGCAGGTTCCAGATCTGCATTCTATGGCCTCAGATCTATTACTCAGACACTGGTATGGTTACATTATTGTCTTGATAGATACTATTGCTTGATATGTTGTGAATTCTTAGGGCATTCTTGGTATGGCTTCTATGATGTGGTTCATTTTGGTTGATTTGGTTGATGGAGTGAGCAACACTCTTGTGATTCAGTAGTGACATGATTGCTATAGTATACTAGTTATTTATACATGATTGAGATAGCATTGATATTGATTTGATGTGGAGCATGAGCAAGCTATTAGAGAGCTTGGATGTGTTGTGACTGGATGTGGGTTAGTTTGGACAGTTGAAGACAGAAGAGAAAGTGATTGCAGGTTGCAGAGGATTTGGGCATCTTGCTCAGAAGCATATGTTTGTTGCATTATACATTGGTTGCATTCACATGCGGGTTGTAGTGAGCCAGGGTGCGTGCACACACGGGCTACACTACTGACAGGTCACGTACCTGTTGACAAATTGATATCTATTGAGGATTGTTGCCTCATCTCAGTTGGTGTTGAGGATGCAAGCTGAGTCTTACATATAGAGCTGATGCTCTTGTAGAGTTGTACTCTATTCAGTTGTTGCTGATAAACCCAAGGATAGTAGTCCGTAATAAAAGGAAAATTGTACATACATCTTGTGTTCTTTGTGTCCATTGTGATGATGAATTGTTGATGATATATTGTTGATATATGTTGTTGATATGTGCCTACATCTAACTGGTTATAAATGATAGCAATGGGTAATGAATAAATGTTGAATGCTAATTGGTGAGTTTTTGTGCTAGAGGGAAGTTTTGGAAAAAAGAGCACCACACTCATTCACCCCCCCTCTAAGTGTGGTAGGTGTGTCAAACAAGTCCACCATATTGATTATCGTCACAAAACATAAGAAATATTTCTTCTGTCGATAGAGAAATGAGTATGGGGTGGATTTATATCAAAATTGAAAAATTGAACTTTTTCTCTTGAATTTTGTGACGAAAGAGTACTTTTGTCGCAAGTAGTCGTCGCAATTTTTTCAATGTGTAGTAGTGTCTACATGATCTTCCAAAGGTGAAAGTATATATCATGTGAATAAAGGAGTTGAGGTTGAATAAAATGATACTTTGTTTGATTACCGGTCATTAAGGTATATCGTTAACAAATGAGAGACAACCTACCAATGATGAAATTAGGTATAAAGGCACCGAGTACATTCTTACAAGTGTGAATAAAGGAGTTGAGGTTAAGCACTTGAAGAATCCATCAATCAGGATAAATTTATGTATTCCCAACTGTCGATGGCGAGAGAAACTGCCACTAATGACTGCAAGCCTCTAGGTACTCATGGGAATCTAGGACTTGTTTCCATAATATATGGAATGAAGTCGATGGAAGGAGACTCGCTGAAAGGAGAGAATTAAGACATCTCTCATCAGTCAGCATGAGGTAAAAAGAAAGAGATTGATTATTTGGAGGAACTAGGACAAAGCACATGTTGACGAAACAACGACCCTGTGCGTCTTTCACATGCACCAAATGCCAATAGTGCACAAAGGATAATGGCATCCAAGAAACTTCATGAATCCCAATGTGTGAATATATTTTTTTTCATTGAACATAAGGGAAAGCCCCTAGTCAATGACTAATGAGGAGATGTCAATTGTTGGGTTCAAGGTTGCCTAGCCATAATGAAAGTAGGACCAGGGTGCATGATAGGAATACAACTTCATGTAACTTTGAGACACATTGAGGGTATTGCCAACGTGAAAAGTCAAGATTTATGAGAAATGGATGACATGGAGCATGAGACATATGGAAGATTCTGGAAACATATACTCAATGATGAAACTTTGTGATGCAAGAGGTACCAATCAAACTCTCCATAGGGACTCGAATATTAACCAGTTGTAGGAGTAAAATATGAGTAATGATCTGATCCAGGTGGATATCGGTGGCCACCAACCTTTTCCAGCTGGCTCAAAACAACTTTCTAGCAATTTTGATAATTTACTATTTTTAGCAGTTTTTTGGGTCCTGAACTTCCAGAGTCGTTTTAAGGCCCTAAACAACGTTTTTTAGGGTATGTTGCGGTTGAAAATTTTCATCATGAAATTTTGTGAAACTGTTGTATTCCTCGGATAGATCTTTCCAATGGGCTATCATACGCCTAAAACAAAGATTGTATGCAAAAGTTACGACCCCAGGAAGTTGATGTACTGACTTACCCAAACGGGGCCCACATGACTTTTGGCGCTTCATCTCCTAGGGTTAGGTTTTTGGATGTTTAGGGTTTTTGAAACTCCTATTTATTGTAAAAATGCCTTGAGAGCCTCATTGTAATCATCTTCTTGAGAATGAGCGCAACTGTCACATCGCTTCTCAGAGATAAGATGCCACCATTCCAGCAAGCTTGTTTTCCGCTGCATTTTACAGTTTCAGCTTATTTCCTTATTGAATAGAAAACCAGTTTTATTGTATCTCTATTATTCTGTGTTAAGCATCTGGTAATAATCTGTATTCATTTCATTCTGCTCATAAAATCTGGATCATGAGCTTAGCTTCCTAAGGTCATGCTAAACCCAAACTTTGGATGACAAGTGGACTCAAAAGTTTGTGCTTTGTTCAAAGGTGACACGAGTGCTGCCAGCATGAGATAATATCCTTTTCCTGCCTGTCTTTTTTGTTTTTTCATAGATAAATGGATGTTATGATATAGAGGAGGAAACAAGTGTCACAAGTAAGAAAATGATTCCAGCAGTGGAACATGCCTATGATCATTGTAAGGGGGTGCATGTAGGAAATGAACACTTAGGGGAATGTTTCCTCGTAGGGTACATGGTGTCAAGATGCAAAGGATATAAACAAGGATATGTTGGTTGATGATGCAAACTACTCGAGATAATAGGATTATAATGCAAAAGAGGGAATCGACAATAGGCTTAATGATGCAAGCAAGAGGATGAGATGCAATTACAACCTAACTCCAAAGAATTTCCTTTTTCATAAATTTAGTCTACTTGGTCTGAAAAAGGGTTAAAATTATAGCAAATAGACATCCTTTCAAATTTGATTTACGAGTGTGAAAGAGGTAAGTTCAGTCAGAAATATTTTCTCTTTTTGAGAGAGTCAGAAAATAGCTTAAACCAGACTCAGGGGAGTTTTTCTAAGAAGCCTATCACGGGGGAGGCCAAGGCTCCCATGCAAGACTTCTGTGGAAATTCAACAAATCAGAGATAGCTAACACAATATTGGGAAAACCCAAAGCTTTCCAAGTCGAGGAGGATAAAATACTTCCAGAGGTTATTTTTTCTACAATATATCAAATGATGCCCCTTATTTGGAAGGGTGTAGAAGAAGGAAATTGATTCTACACAAGATCATTCCAATCAAAGGAAACCTCCCTAGGACTTGGAGGGAGTGTACTCGAAGAGAGTGGAATGCTCCCTTGTTCAAAAGGTACAGGAATAGAAATGTTAATGACATGGTCGAGAGATGCATCTCCCCCCAAAATAAGAGGGGGATCAATTGGAGATTTCATCGGAACGACCGCTAAATCAACCAAACAAGGATTATAATGTTGGGAAACCAAAGATGACTCATAAACCAAAGGGATATCAGACAATGACTATGCTTCTTGTACCATATCCATAGTAGGGAACAAACTAGTAAGGTGATTCCCTTTGCAAATCCTAAAAAGGAACTTGGGCTTATGTCCTATACATCAAGGCTTCTCAATCGTATGAATTCCCTCAACATGAATTACAGTGGCTGGTGAAATTCTCTCAACATGACTTACAGAGGCCAGTGGCTCATCTCCAACATGATTTATAGAGTTTGGTGATGTATGTGTAGTGTGACTAATAATGACTAGATTTTTTCCCCCATCATGACTTGCGGTGGATGGTTGTGGCATTTGAAACCAAGGTTTGTAACAAAACTCGGTTTGAGAAATCATAGGCCAGTAAGGGTTATGGTCTACACCTTGGACCTTCCCAAAAACATATTATCCTCCTCCAAATTTATTCATAAAGGGTTGTAAAGGCATCATCATCGAGGAAGACATTTGCAAAGAGAAAATTTCATGACAAGGGTTACTCAGGTCAGGATATATGTGGCCCCCAAACGAAGGAAATATGTGAAGGGGTTTTCCCGTACTATAAATATGACTCCCTTCAGATGAAATACTAGGGGATAGATGGAGGTCCACCATGGGAAAAGCGTTTGTAAGAGCTGACATAACAGAAGAAGGATATATGGATGGAGTGTAGTAATTGGAATAACTGCCCATTTGAGTACTTTCTCCTAGAAGAGTGAAGCTAGGATTGGATCTATGGGAAGAAAAATTATAACCTCCCACAGTGAGATTTGGTTGAGGGATGTGACTCCCATGAAACAAAAATGTAGAAAAATGAGGCATCATGCCCCTAGATCCAAAACTAGAATTCATATAAGAAGGTGAGGAAGAGGATGGCATGTGTGAAGACATGTTTGGCATTTCAAGAGAAAGATGATTAGAGGCCCAAGGTACTGACTGAGTATCATGATTATGCATACAACTAGGAAACACAGACAAATTCGTCCCCATAAAATGAGCAAATACCATGGGATGAGTAGTGCTAACTGATGGAGTCAAGGGGACTCCAATATCTATAATAATGAAAACTCACAATGCAATACAAAAATCCTAAGGCCAACTAACAGTCAAAGAGCACAACAAAAATAAAAAAAAAGGCCAATATGCACACAAAAAAGATAAAGTGGCTAAAAGGAGCCTCCCTCCCTAAAGTAGGTATTCTTCACCGAAGCGGGGCCTAAGACTCTCTTCAAAATATCGGAGGTATCTGAATCAGTTATAAGGGCCCTCGTGGGATTAACAACCAGTCGGTCAGATTCCCCCAGAGAGGTAATCCTCCATAAAGGTTGTCTGATGTATGACCCTTATCTGACTTAGGGTACCTCTAGAATAACCCCTGCAAGTAACCTATGTGGCTACTTATGTCAAGCAACTAAGCCACCACAATATAACCAATGCACACATGAATAGTCGTAAGTCAGGTCCACCGTATGGGCAGGGTAATAAAGACCAAAATATCGAAAGCAACGCCTCTCACAGAGGAAAAGTTACTAGAAAGACCCCCATATATGAATAGATCCCTAGAAATATATATGACGCTAAGAAATTATTGGAGGGATATCTCCTCAACTGACTTAGCGCGACCTCATGCTTAACTCCAGTGTGAGCAAAGCCTCCCGACGTCACCAATTATACAATTAATTTTACCACTCTCTTAGTTAGACAGATATGTTGAGTTTAATATCCTTGGAGAATTTTACTCACAAAATCCTATTCCAAGGCTCTAAATCTTAAGCTAATTTGTGCACTCTGGAAAATAAATCGTTTCTAATAAATTTTAAATTTATCAGCGTAACTTTTAGTGGATTGTTTAACTCAAAATACGTGGTCATGAAACCTGATGATGTTATGAATCAAAAAGTAAAAGAAATGAATATGAATATAATGCAAAGTCCTAACTTCAATTCTCAACAAATAATAAGCTTTTTCAATTCAACTCCGCAATTTCAAATCACATGCAATATTTCCATACATATATCAAAATCAATGATAAGAACCCAAAATATCAAATGCCATGATGCAAAATGCATATTTTTGTAATTTCAATATAAAGGAAATGAAAGTGGAAGGACTAAACAACATATTGATATAGAAACCCTATTGTAAGAAAGAAAATACAAACCAATTAGTTTATCAAGAAGCAAACACCCAACCCAAGATGCAAGGAAAACCAATGAAACAAAAATGATGAGAAAGAAAGACTACCCAAAAATTCAACCAAAGAAAGGTTTACTGTCACTCTGCATGCACTTAACAGTCATGAAAAATACCTAAGAAGACTCAACAATCAATCAAAACTTACCCAACAAACACCAAACTCAACAATCAAGCAAACAAGGATGATGTACATGACTGTTCAGAAGAAAACCACATATATACTCCCCTTACAAAATGACAGATCGTGTATGTTCATGTCTGTCAAGAGAAAACCCGTGTATATGTACTAAAACACTATCAGGTTAAGGATAAGGCCGATAAACTCATACTCAAAATGAAAATGGGCTCTCAAGTAGTCAAACAACAAKAAAATAAAGAAAACTGAGAGCAATCAAAGGAGAAAAAAACTCCAAACCCCGAAAAAAAAGAYTCCCTCCCTAGTATGGTCGCCAATTTTGTTATGAGGAAAATCACTCTATGGCATGGGGTAAACCACAATAGATGKAAATKACTACAGAAATCAACTCTAATCTCAAGTATGCTATATAAATAAACATGCTAACAAGACAGGATAAAGAGCCTACCTCATCCAGACATTCGATGAAGTCCACCATTGAGCACTTGACTCAAAGCTATATACCTGCAACTTGTCCTCAACAACCAAGATATGCAAGAATATGGTGATAGTATATAAATTTAGCACATATAATAGCATAATCCATCAATAATAATAACAAATATTCCCCTGTCATAACAATTCAAATATTTGCAAGACATTAATTGGATGAGAAAATAGTATTTCTATTAAAATGTAATCAACGGAAGTGTATGATTGACAAACTTTCATGTTGGCACATTCTAAACCGAGAAGCTAAGTCCCTTCTAGTTGGGCCTCTGCCACTTCAATCCTCCACCAAACTAAAGCTCATATAAGAGAGAAAATGAGATTCTCCATCAAATAGGGAAGATCTTTGGGGTTGAACAATGTGTTCAGACTTAAAGAGACAAAGGGATGCATACTCAATTTGAAGTGAATAATTTATCTAGAGTAACTTTTCTCTCAAAGTTGAATTCTTCTCCTCTCCACGACTTATATATGGCCCATTTATAGCCTTCAAATGGAATTGAAGGGTCGAGTTGGAACATTTCCAGTATATGGAAGGTCAAGGATCATGGATCTTGTGGCGTGACATAGAAACTCGATACCATTTTTTTTTAATTTTGGGTACAAAACCTGATGTACGTGGGTTTTAATGGTGAAACCTGTGTATATGCATGTTGTATAGTTATTAGGGTGGGTATATGTGGAAAAGTATGTTTTTTATCTCTGGGAATTTCAAAAAGGGGACTTCAAGTCTACATACAGAAATGGAAAAGGCCTTCTAAGCAAGTTACATGGCATGAGGAAAATCTTGCAATAACACAATTACAAAGATACATCATGGTTATATTTCCTTTCTCTTAGCCTAGTTTCTTTATAGTGCAAGTGTCTCTCTTTCTCTCTGCATCATCTCCTTAGTATCCAGACATTGATTCTTTTCTTCTTAGCCTATCTATTGGCACAGGACAATTTTGGGAGAAAACCAAGGAAATTTTGAAGATTTCAATACAACGTCAGAAAATAGGGGATCATGTTGGAAATAGAGGAAAAGAAGCACCAAAAACAGAGGAAAACCAGTGCCGAAAAAAATAGTTACAAAGTGGACAAACTGTTGCGAAGCAGTTGGAAAGTGGACAAGCATTGACTTGGAGAACGATTGGATCATGGACCAACCAGGATTAGTTCAAGTAGAAAGTGGACAAAACTAATCTTCTTAGGGTTAGGGTTTTTGTAAGGGCATTTTCCTCATTTTGTATAAGTAGAATGTATTAGGACCATCAGAGGGTGGGTGTGTATTGTTGAGGTTGTAGTAGATCCTTTTGTTGAGTAGGAGGTATTTTTGAGAGAAATTTGTGATGTCTGGAGATCGTATGTAATGGCAGAAGGATTGTACCTTGCCCAACACTAGACTTTGCAAGAATATGAATAAGTAACCCAAGTGACAAATATTTGTGGACGTAGCCCGGGAGGGGGTGAACCATGCTATAATTGTGTCATGTGTATGAATGGTTTCATTGATGACTGTTATATTTGAGTTAACAAGATTTATGATGAATATGTTAATTGATAAAGGTTATATGACTACGCACTAAGTATAAACTACTAAAATTGGAAGAACCATACTAAGTAAAGGAATTCCACAACTAATATTTAGATCTGAATCTTATGTTATAGTAGACGAATACCTAACATTGAATACATGCTAGTATAATGGTTAATGAATTATTATTGGAATATTAGTGTTATTGGTGTAAACTAGGATCTAATGAGGGTTTGAGGGCTAATAGTGAGTAGATCCAATGCCTCTAAGAGAGAAACACATCCCATCCCAAGGTTGCAGACATTTGTGTCCTACGACCACCCATTGAAGACATATCGGGTGAGATTGCGTAGTGCACTTTGTGCATTGTGTTTCCTTATGGTATCTAGAAGGGCCGATGGTTGAAGGGTTTTTGGTGATCCTATAGTTAGAAACTGGGTCATCCCATAAGTAACCAATAATGGTTCTGTTTTCTGGAAAAAAAGTGGCCAGTTGTGGACACAACTCTTAGAAGATGGGATCTTGCAAGACCTACATGGAAGGGAAGATAAGGTACATGCAGTAATGGAAGACTTAAAACAATGACAGAAGACAATGTCACTGCCAGAAAAGACTAAGAAAACTGCATAAATGAAGAACCTATAGGCAGAGAAGAAATAAGTGTTACCTGAGAAAATCACAAGACAAGATCAGTTGGAGACTTTGCACGACAAGGTTGAACAACTAGTCATGGAGGTTGACACAAAAAAATCACAAGTGGAGCAGATAGGATTGGAGGGAGGAGATATATTAAAGCCTCCAGTCACCATGCAAATGGTAGAAGCCATGTCAGAGAAAACTAGCTAGGCTCAGGAGAAATGCCAACAAATAACAAAGATGTATGAAGCACTGGAACAAGAGTTAAAAGATGTAGGAGTTTGTGAGTGACTCAGGATGAGTCACAATGTCAGTGTTGGAGGCCTATTGACATAGGCCAATTTTGGGAGAAAACCAAGGAAATTTTGAATATTTCAAGACATTGCTGGAAAATAGAGGATCATGTCAGAAATAGAGGAAAATCAATGCCAGAAATAAAGGAAAACCAACACCGAGAAAAGTATTTACAAAGTGGGCAAACTGCTGTGGAGTAGTTTGAAAGTGGACAAGCGCTGACTTGGATAATAGTTGGATCATGGACCAGCCAATATTAATTCAAGGATAAAGTGGGAAAACCTAATCTACTTAGGGATAGTGTTTTTGTAAGGGCATTGTCCCAGTTTTGTATAAGTAGAATGTATTAGGACCATGAGAGGGTGGGTGTGTATTGTTGAGGTTGTAGTATATCTTTTTGTTGAGTAGGAGGTCTTGTTGATATAATTTTGCGATCTGTGGAGATCAGATGTAATGGTGGAAGAATTGTACAGTGTGAAACACTATAATTTGAAAGAATATGAATAAAGAAACCAAGAAACAAATCTTTGTGGACGTAGCTCAGGAGGGGGTGAACCATGGTATATATGTGTCATGTGTATGAATGGTTTCATTGCTTACTATTATATTTGAGTTAACAAGATTTATGATGAATATGTTAATTGATAAAGGTTATATGAATGTGCACTAAGGATAAACTACTGAAATCGAAAGAACAATACTTAGTAAAGGAATGTCATAGATAGTGTTTAGATCTGAATATTATGTTATAGTAGTTGAATACCTATCATCGAATACATGATGCTATAATGGTTAATGAATTCTTATTGGAATATTAGTGTTATTAGTCTAAAATAGGATCTAATGAGGGTTTGAGGGATAACAACAAGTAGATCCAATTCCTATGAGAGAGAAACACATCCCATCCCAGGGTTGTAGACATATGAGTCTTGCGGCCACCCATTGAAGCCATCTCTGGTGAGACTACGCAGTGCACTTTGTGCGCTATGTTTCCTTCTGGTATCCAGAAGGGCCAATGGTCGAAGGGTTGTTGGTAATCCTATAGTTAGAACCTGGGTCAGCCCATAAGTAACCAACACTATCTTATCACTCTTCTTCTACAAAACATACCCATAACAATAACTAGCAGAATAGGACTGAACAAAGAGAGAACCTCATCCTAGTTGAACCTATCATAGAATTCTCAACAAATTGGAACACATATTCTTCCAAACCATTACATATTTATACATAAATTCTAGGGCTTAAAACCCTACTTTGTTCATCCCAAAACCTTATTACAATACATGATAGCTCAAGTTAACTTGTTGTTTGGGATGATTTCACCTACTTTTTCATCTACATGTTTCTTTTGTACTCTGACTAATTTTCTTCCCACTTTCACACGTCCTTCTATCTTTAGCACATCAGGTTGTAATCCTTCCTTTTCTCCCTCTTCCTTCTCTGCTTTATTATCTACTTTATTATTCTTTCTTCTTTATTCTTTTTTTTTCATCTTGTACTTTTGGATGTGCCTCAACTATGCACTCCCTAGTATTCCTTATTCTTTTGCACACATCTTCTATACTTAGGATTTTTATCAAAATTGTATCCAAAACGGCATGTCCAATAGGACCCAAACAATCACCTGTGGCTTGTCCCAATCCACTTAGTCTTTTTGCGAGATACTCCTCTCTTGGATGAACTTATGGAAGGATTCCTTAACTGTCACAACTTCCTTTATTATTTCTTTCTCCATTTATACAATCTCTTTGACCCCATGCGTAGTCAAGGATGTAATTATTTCTTCTGATTAATGGGATTTTTGTTTCACCTTTCCATGTGTAGTGGCTATTTCACCTATCACCCTTATTGTTTCTTCCTGTAGCAGTTCTAAATGTTGCTAAAGGATATTTTGTTGATCCCTCGTCTGTTCCGCTTCCATGTATGAATTCCTCTATGAAAAAATTGTTGTCATACATTTATCTAGTGGAAGTGTGTTGATTCTCTCTTAATCATGTTGGGCCTTTTCCTGTGCTTCTCTTAATTTGGCCTCCGCAAACTTCATCTCTCAATTTTTGACTAGGTATGTCCATATTTGTGTGCTCTCCTCGTAGATTTTTGTGCACTCTTCTTATATCTTCTTGATGTTGGAGACTATTTTCATCATCATCCTTTCTCTTCTTGGTTAGTGGCATTCCTAGTGTACTTTACAACTGTAGTTACTCAATATTTGATCAAAAGCCTTTGGTGACTTTTCCAATCTTCAATACCTTCTCTTGCATAGTAGCTTCTACTACTATTGAGACCTATGGAATTTCTTTGTATAGCTTTTGGATGGCCTATTGTGTATTTTGCACCATACTATCAGCTTCAACCTTTTCCTTTTGGGTCTTCTTGGCCCTTTCCTCTGCTTCATTCTTTTCCTTATTTACTTCTTCCACTTTCCCTTCCATTGTGCTCTTTTGTTGTAGAAACATTTCATACTATTGTTGTAAATGATCCTTTTCATCCTCTACTTTGGTCAGTTCGTGGTGTTCCTCCTCTCCTCATATCCTAGTCTCGTGCAACATGTGTTGGCCCTTGGTTATGGAAGTATGCAAAGATCAAGGAAGAAAAGGGAGAATGCAAACTGCGTGGAAGACACAGTGACTGTTATTGGGTCGAAGTGAGAAAAAGAGTAGAAAATATGGAGCAAAGCCCGAGAAAGAAAGCCATTAGAAGAGGAGATCAAGGATGATAAATAGGCAAGGAAGAAGGATCATGGACAACTCAACAAGAGGAAAAAGCTACCGATGGATTCTTTGGAGCACCGCGTGAGAAGAAAGGAAAGATAGGTTGGTGAAGCCCTAAAAATATGGGTCAAGTTGACCTAGGGTTTTAGACACCTAGGGTTTTGGTATCTAGGGTTTTGGACACCTAGGTTTCAGCCTAAGGCTATCGGTGAGCTATTTGTAATGTATAAATAGAGGTCATGAGGGCCTATTTTGGGTTGGTATGATAATATTGTTATTTTTTTTGTTGGTATTGATTTGGTTGAGAGAAGATTATTGTGTGAGAAAGAAGTGTTGAGTACAAGAGCCTTCTGGATTGTAAGATATTCGGCTAGGTGTGAATATCAACCCTATAGCTAGGTGCATAGGGAGGGGAGAGAAAGAGAGGAGAAGAGAGAATATTTTCTAGCTAAGAGTGCAGATAAGAATTGTATGCTTTATCTTAATATATCATAGCATAGTTATGTGGACGTATCCCTAGAGAGAGGGTGAACAACATATATTTTGTGTTGTGTGTGATTGATCTTCTGTCTCTGTCATTTTTATACTGTGATTTCATTACTGCTTTAGATATGATAAGTAGATGTGCAGAATAGATCTAAGTTGATAAGTGATATATGAATGATGTGTTGTTCTTGTGTTAGATCCACTTGATATTCCCTTTGGTTGTAGACATCTCTGAACTCCAACGCCCTCATAATTGCTTTGGGTGAGACTGCATCTACTTCGTAGATTTTGCTGAAAGGGCCAATAGTTAGGGAGTGTTGGTGCGCTCTTGGAGCTGAACCCTGGATCTTTCCCTATGCCAACAAATGGTTCTGTTGTTGGGAAAATAATATTTTTTAGGGAATGTCAAGGTAAATTCCATCTAAGCCAGAGATTCAAAAGTGGATAGAGTATCAAGAGAAGGACTTCGTTGAAGCCCAGAATAACAACCCTAATCTTAGCACTGGGGATTGGTGAGGAATATATATCTTCACCGATATACACGAGATATTCTTTGGAGGGATCCATCAGGAGATATATGAGTGGCTAGCTAGATTAGTAGATACCCAGTCCAAGATTCGATCTATACCTCCTATGGTTTGGATGTCGGAGTTGATCAAGAATTTTAAGAGAGTTGATAACATTGTATCAAGAGTAGTAGATCACTGGTTTGATAGTACCATTGGAGGGTACATCACAGAGTTCATTGTTGACAGAGTAGAATCATACAACCAAGCCGAGAAATATTTATTTAAGGGACCCAAAGGGAAATTTTTGCATTTTCTGAAGCTGAGAATCAAGATTCCATTGCATGAGAAGAACATCTTGAAGACACAATATATTGGTTGGATCAAGAAAGGATAATGTTCGAAAATTAGGACAGCGACAACGACACAGAAGATGGACACATGCGCAGTCAGAGATTGTTCTGAGAAGTCCACCTTGCAAACTCGTTTAAGAAGAACTACAGGGAGGAAGGTTTCTACAGTGGAGAAGAAGAAGAACCGATAGACGAAGAAAATTTATAACCGCTAGGGAAGAGGAAGGAAAATCTGAGGAGCTTCGTCAAAGAGAACCTTAAACCTCAGAATCTATGCAGACCATCGAAGTAAGTACTGTTATCCCTCTTGTTGATTTAGTAGTATTAAGAAACCAGCATAATCCCAGTCACCAGAGTGTCCAACACATATTTAGTCAGGAACCCTAGGAAGATCTATGGCAGATGAGATGAGACTCCCTATCTTTAGGGGAGATGGATCTGAAGATCTTGATCAACACTGGTTTCTATGTGAATCCATATGAAACATTAAGAATGTCAAAGATGAATCTATCAAAAGAACTTCGTTCATTACAACTCTCAGAGATCACACACTGAGTTGGTACATGAAACTTGTCCAAGGACTTGCACAGCCTAAGCCATTGAATCGGATCAAGAACACGTTGATTGCAGAATTCAAGAAACCTAAGACAGAATCCCAATGTATCACAGATATGAAAGATATCAAGAAGAAGGTGGTTGAACCTATTTGGGAGTTCAATCAGAGATTCAAGACCTTAACAGGTCGATTGACTTTTCAGATCCCAGACGAACAGAAAAAGGAATGGTTCATTGCTTCCCTTCTACCACACATTAGAGTTTCCCTGATGCAAAAAAATATTTCTTCGCAGTCTGAGACATTGGAAATTTCCATGAAGCTAGAATCATCCCCCATGGGAGAATCCAGCTCAGGTATGAGCCAAATATTGAGTCAACTAACTAGTTTGTCTCTACAGGTTGAAGATAAGAAGAAAGACAAGGGGAAAGATAAAAGAGAAGACATATGGTGTGTCAGATGCAAATAAGAAGTCCATGATAAGGAACACTTCCCTCTATTCAATGAATACTTGTCTTATAGAGCTCCGAGCCCCTTCAAGCAAGTCACCTTACCCTAGTGCGAGGTATGCAGAAATAGACATCGTACTGGTGAGTGTTATTATATGCAAAAGTATGTTCAGAAACCTACAAATTTGTATTGTACATTTTGTAAGTTTGTAGGACATGATGATAGAGATTGTATGGCTTATGATCTCATGCATGAAAGGTCAAGAGACATATATAATATTCAAGGTGAAGTACAGTAGGAAGGAAACACTACATAGTATAACTCTCCTGGGAGAGGAAACTTCAATCCTCGTGGTGGATTCAGAGGAAGAGGATGGGGAGGAGGAATGGGTTGAGGCTGAGGATAGATCATCTGTTATAATTGCACATAGCAAGGACACCTTGCAAGGGATTTTCAGAACCCTTGTACCACTTGCAGCACTGCAGCTCATTTGACCATGTTATAGAAGATTGTCATATGCTGCTAGCTAAGATTCAAGAAAGATGAGGACCTCAATAGAACCCACAAGTGCAATTGATCTATGTTGAACCTTGCAAAGAAGACCCTAGAGTCATTGTTATAATAAGAGGAGGTGTTTTCACAGGAGATGACAAAATAACCTAAGGGAATATTACAGAAGACTCAGGGATCATGAAAGCTACAGATAAGACACAAATGTTTGATGGAAGGAAAGAAAAATAGACGTTTGAGGAAGCCAGGAAGGAATTCGTCTGAATATCTAATGCAGAGCCTTGGTTTCGTCTGAATTCATCTGACGTTCGCAAGACTAGAAGTGAGAGAATATGGAATGCCTCTGGCATTTGATCAATCTGCTTCGCCAAAAGAAGGAAAAGAGGTAAGCAAGCTCATGGAATTTTTATACACTTGTATTAAGTTGGTTCAGGATGAATGCATTGTACAAGAATTACAAAATTTAATCAGACAATATGAGATAGGAAAGATAGATCCCTTACTGAATAGGGAAGTACACCAAATTGGTAATAAGAGAAGGAAAAATAAGGAATTACATTTGAATGCTCAAATAGGAGAGTATGAGATAGACTGTGTAGTCCTCGACTTAGGGTCAGAGGTCAATGTCATGATGAAGCAAACCTGGGCACTGATGGGAAAACCAAAGTTGATCTATTCCCCTATCAGGCTTAGGATGGATAACCAGCAAGTTGTTAGCCCATTTGGACGATTGGAGCATGTCCTTATGGACATTGACGGAGAAAGAACATTTGCTGATTTTGAGGTAATTGAAATAGTTGATGACAGTTTCTCTTACCCTGTACTGTTAGGAATTGATTGGGCCTTCAATAACTCTACTGTTGTTGACTTAAATAAAATAAGTATGAATTTTGAAGGAGATGGCCTTAGGTTCATCGCACCTTTAGATCCAGATGAAGGTCAGTGGTACACAAAACCTATCAGAGAAGAAGACCACACATTTGCACTAGAAAACATATATAAACTAACAACCAGACAATAGGATTACATTAATCCTACAACTGATGGGAATCTAATCTGGTGAAGTGACAATGCATGCTCACCAGACTCAGAAGAAGGACTAGAGAACTGGTAGAACCAGATGTATGAAGTATCTACAAGGAGATGTGATAGATTAACCAGAGAAGTTTGTTGGATCGACACAACAGTAAGTAACTTACCCACATTTGATGGTCTGAATCCATTAGAATCCTTCCTATCATATTTTGAAGAAAGTGTACCAACACAACAAAGGTTGTTGGTAATGGATGAGGCCTTGAAAGCCACACCAACAAGATGGTGGGGGACACACAAAAGTAATATTACATAGTGGGTGAAATGTCGTACTCTGATGACAGCATGATTCTCAGCACAAGTAGAAGGTTTTGAAGTTCTCTACATAGGTCGAAGCTTCCCAAAGGACCATGTGAAAAGTTGTGTGGAAGCCTGGAGCAACATTCCTCAAGAATAATGGGTACACAAATTCATCAACACGCTGGACACGACACCTATCAACTGGTACCTTCAAGCAGAACTGCGCCTCATCACTACATATTGGAAAGGTATGACTCAAAATTTTGTAACCACCTTCTTATTTGAAAATAATTATCCTTCAGTAGATCAAGCACTTCAGGTTGTGAGAAAGAAATTATTTGAGGAGGTATCTATCCTTTCCTTAGAACAGGAAGAGGATGAATGCACTGCACCTCTCCAGAAACTGCAAGGTTGTTACAACATCAATGTCAATGAAGATGATGATCCAAGGAAGGTGAAAATCGCATAAACAAAGGTCCAGAGAGATGTGGAAGGACCAATAGTTGAGCTTCCATTCATTGCATAGCCAATCAAAATCAATAAATTCAATATTGGAATAGAATAGACACCAAAGTTTGCAAAAGTTGGAGATTATTGGGATGTTGCTACCATTGATAAAATTACATAGTTACCGCATGAATATCAAGACTTGTTTCCAACCAAGTTTACTGATATGAAGGGAATTAAAGGGCCTATGGGAGAGATGAGGAACCCTTTGAAACTAGATGAAAGACTAGTCAAATAGAGACCCTATAGACTAAAACCTAAATATAAGGAGAAAGTGAAGATTGAGCTTGACAGCAAGCTGGAAGCATGAATTATAGAACCTGTCAAAGAGTCAGAGTGGATAAGCCATATGGTGGTGCAAGACAAGAAAACATGAGAAATCAGGATATGCATAGGCCTCAGGAATCTAAATGATGATTTTTTGCATGACCCCTTCCCTACACCATTCACTGATGAAGTGTTAGATAATGTGGGAGGCCAAGAAGTATATTCTTTTACAAATGGATTTTCAGGATACCATCTGACCCGGATTGCCAAGGAAGACCACAATAATACCACATTTGCAATAGAATGGGGAACCTACCAATATACAGTGATGCCATTTGGATTGAAGAATTCCCCATCCATCTTTTCCAGGGTGGTGGTCGAAGCATTCAAGGAATTTATGCATAAAGTTTTAGAAGCATACTTTGATGATTGGATTGTTTTTAGCTTATTGAAAAATCACATTGAATGTCTAAGGCTAATGTTGGATAAATGTAGGAAGTTTCAAATTGATTTGAACTTAAAGAAATGCATTTTCTTTTCACCATTTTTCATGTCGATAGGTCATATTGTATGCAAGAAAGGATTGTTGGTAGATCCATCCAAGATTGTCATTATAGTTGATCTACCCCCTCCTATGTCATTCAAATAGTTGTGCACTATGTTGGGACACAAAGACTACTACAAAAAGTTAATTAAGGGATATTCTCATATTACAGTGCTCATGGAGAAGCTATTGAAGAAGGATTGTAGGTTTAGTTGGATAGAAGAATTCCAATAGAGCTTCGACACACTTAAACAAAAAATGGTTACTGCGCCCATTCTGGTTTTCCTAGATTGGACCAAGGAGTTTCACGTGCATGTCGATGCATCTTCCATTGCTTTAGGAGATATGTTAGCATAGCCAAGAGAAGGAGACATTGACCAGCCGTTAGCCTTTTCTAGCAGGAATCTATCTACACCTGAGATTATATATACCACTACTGAAAGAGAGGGATTAGCCATGGTGTATGCACCGCAGAAATTTCACCACTATTTGTTGGCAGGACACTTTAAAATGTTTATTGATCACTCTGCACTAAAGTACCTAGTCAACAAGCTATTGTTGGGGGGAAGGATATGCAGATGGCTACTGCTATTTCAAGAATATGATTTTGATATCACAGTAAATCCATGGAGAATGAACCAAGGTCCTGACCACTTATCAAGGTTGGAACATGGAGAAGAGCTGACTAGTTTAGAGAATGCACTGCCAGATGCACAACTACTATACATTAGAAATATCAATGACCACATCAAAGAGATATTCTAGTTCCTATCAACAGGAATGACACTTAGTAAGTACACAATTCCTCAGAAGAAACAACTAGTGGTGCACACTGCAGATTTCTCACTTATCGCCAGACATCTATAGAAGATGGGACTTGATGAGATATTGAGAAGGTGTGTTATGGAGGAAAAACAACCACTGGTCCTTTCGAAAGCTCATGAAGGCATCGCAAGAGGATTATGAAGGGAAATAAACTACACAAAAGTTTCTTAGAGCTGGCCTTTGGTGGCCTACTTTACACAGATATAATAAAGACTATTCCAGAGCCTGCGATGTATGCCAGAGGGTTGGGAAACCATCCAGAAGAGACACAATTCCATTAGAACTGCAGCTGACCCTACGAGCATTTGTAAAATCATGATATCATTTGAGCTATCATGATAGGCCTTCTCTCTTTCCTTCTGAACCTGCTGCTGGAATCCTGCAATGAATATTTCTTCTTACAATTCAACCAACTGTGCAAGTCTCTCTTGAACAATGTTGGGGTCATCCATATCTGTAAAGGCAACAATTCTCAAGCTTGGTACTAGATATTCCATTGGAACAACAACTTCAAGACCATATACCAACTTGAAGGGGGTCTGCATTGTTAGCTTCTTGCATTGGTTCTATAGGCCCATAACACTACTAGTACTCTTAAATCCCAATCATCTCTATTCACACAACAAATCTTTGTTAGTGTTGTCTCCAAGATCCTGTTGAATGCTTCAACTGTCCCATTTTCTTGAGGATGGTACGGTGTGCTCTTCTGATGGTGGATTGTAAATTCTTTAGTCAAGGATTCAACTGTCTTATTGATGAAATGTGTTCCTTGATCACTCATAAGGATCTTTGGGCATCCAAACCTATTTATGATGCCATCAAATATGAAGCGCGCAACTATAGTTGCACTACAGTCCTTGACTTCTCTTGCTTCGACCCATCTAGTCAAATATTATGTTGTTGTAATTATGTACCTTTCTCATGTATGCTTTCCTGGTGGATTTATAGGTCCAACAAAGTCAATGGCCCATTTCTCAAATCTTGTAGGTTCAGTTGTGGTTCTAATGGAATTTTGTCTCTTTTGGATGGTTTCCCAACCCTCTGGCATACATCGGAGGCTCTGGAATAGTCTTTAGCATATCTTTGTAAAGTAGTCCACCAAAGGCCAGCTCTAAGAACCTTCTGCATAGTTTCTTTCCCTTCATAATGTCCTACTATGATGCCTTCATGAGATTCTGCAAGGATCAATGGTTTTTTTTCCTCCATAACACACCTTCTCAATATCTCATCAAGTCCCATCTTGTATAGATGTCCGGTGATAAGTGATAAATCTGCAGTGTTCACCACTACTTGTCTCTTATGAGGAATTGTGTACTTACTAGGTGTCATTCCTGTTGATAGGAACTGGACTATCTCTGGGAAGTGGTCATTGATCTATCTAATGGATAGTAGTTGTGCATCCAACAATGCATCCTCTAAACTAGTCAGCTCTTCTCCATGTTCCAACCTTGATAAGTGGTCAGGACCTTGGCTCATTCTCCCTAGATTTACTATGATCTCAAAATCATATTCTTGAAATAGCAGCAGCCATCTGCATATCCTTTCCCCCAACATTGGCTTGTTGACTAGGTACTTTAGCGTGGAGTGATCAATAAACATTTTAAAGTGTCCTCCCAACAAATAGTGGCAAAATTTCTGCAGTGCATACACCATGGCTAATCCCTCTCTTTCAGTAGTGGTATATATAATCTCAGTTGTAGATAGATTCTTGCTAGAAAAGGCTAATGGGTGGTCAATGTATCCTTCTCTCAGTTATGCTAACACAACTCCTAAAGAAATGGAAGACGCATCGACATGCACGTGAAACTCCTTGGTCCAATCTGGGAAAACCAGAATGGGCACAATAACCATTTTCTGTTTCAGTGTGTCAAAGCTCTGTTGGAATTCTTCTGTCCAACTAAACTGACAATCCTTCTTCAATAGATTCTCCATGGGCGTTGTAATATGAGAATATCCCTTAATTAACTTTCAGAAGTAGTCTGTGTGTCCCAACGTAGTGCACAGCTGTTTGACTGATGTAGGAGGGGGTAGATCAATTATAATGACAATCTTGGATGGATCTACCTGCAATCCTTTCTTGCATACAATATGACCTAACATCACAAAAAATGGTGAAAATAAAATACATTTCTTCAGGTTCAAATCAATTTGACACTTCTTGCATTTATCCAACATTAGCTTTAGACATTCAATGTGATTTTTCAATAAGCTAAAAACAGTCCAATCATCAAAGTATGCTTCTAACAATTTATGAAGAAATTCCTTGAATGCTTCGACCACCACCCTAGAAAATATGGATGGGGAATTCTTCAATCCGAATGGAATCACTATGTATTGGTAGGTTCCCCATTCTGCTACAAATGTGGTATTATGGTGGTCTTCCTTGGAAATCCAGATCTGATGGTATCCTGAAAATCCATTTGTAAAAGAATATACTTCCTGGCCTCCCACATTATCTAACACTTCGTCAGTGAATGGTGTAGGGAAGGGGTCATGCAAAAAAGCATCATTTATATTCCTAAGGTCTACGGATATCCTAATTTATCCTGTTTTGTTGTCTTATGCCACCATAGGGATTATCCACTCTGACTCTTCGACAGGTTCTATAATTCTTGCTTCCAGCATTCTGTCAAGCTCAATCTTCACTTTCTCCTTATATTTAGTTTTTAGTTTGTAGGGTCTCTGTTTGACTTGTCTTTCATATAGTTTCAAAGGGATCCTCATCTCTCCCATAGGCCCTTTAATTCCCTTCATATCAGTGAAATTGGTTGCAAACAAGTCCTAATATCCATGCAGTAACTATGTAATTTTATCAATGGCAGCAACATCCCAATAATCTCCAACTTTTGCAAACTTTGGTGTCTGTTCTATTCCAATATTGACTTTCTTGATTTTGATTGGTTATGGAATGAATGGAAGCTCAAATCTTGGTCCTTCCACATCTCTCTGGCCCTTTTTTTCTATGATGTTTACCTTCATTGGATCATCATCTTCATCGAAATTGATGTTGTAATAGCCTTGCAGTTTCTGGAGAGGCGCAGTGCATTCATCCTCTTCCTGTTCTAAGGAAAGGCTAGATACCTCCTTGAATACTACCCAGTAGGTTCATAAGGAAAGAGAGAAGGCATATCATGATAGGCACATGATTTCCCCTAGGTGATTTCACTACCCAGAGGTCTTCGACGGCTCGTCGGTCATGGACTAGAGAATCTTGATGATCAGATTGAAGGCTTCATTGATTTTGAACAAAGACATGATTGGACGTTCAAGATGTTCGGGTATGAGGGAAACAAACAAAATGTAGAGGGGCCGACTTAGGCTTGGTAAAAACTTCCCTTGGACAACAACACGACAAATGATGAGACTCAGGAAGCATGGAATTAATCATAAGTTTACGAGGCAGGAGGCAACGCAAACTCTCCATATGTTTGGAAGAATAACCAAATGGAGGAGGAAACAACTCTATGTAACGAGAAAATCTTCCTAAAGTCATATTAAATCCCAGAGTTTGAAGAACAAACAGACAGATGTGCTTTATCCAAGGGTGACTTATTGTGAAGTCAATAAAGAAAATACTTTTCCCTTCCTCCTTTTGGGGTATATTTGATTTTTTTGTCTTTTTCAATGATTTTGGAAAAAAGAATAAAAGAATGTTATGTTACAATGGAGGAATGAGTGTTACAAACATACAAGTTCAAGGTGCAAGGAAAAGACTAATGTTCAGAGAAATGACACTCGGGAAAAATCCTCCGTGGGCTAAAGGTGTTAAGACGCAGAGGCATAGTGCCACAAGGCTTATGTATAAGGTATGCTTTAGATGGTTCAGTTGAGAGCAACATGGAGCCGACATTTAGACCAAAGACACAAGTATACAAATGCGGTTAACAGAACACACAATGGTAACTTCCTTCGATGTAAGTTTAATGAGCCCAGAGAAGGTAAGCTCGATGGTTTTTCATATTTAGAGAGTCTGAAAAAACGTAAAAGGAGACTCCATTGGGGTACCTTTTTCGAAGGTAGTCTAGTCAGTTCGAAAAAGGGGTAAAATAGCATCGACAAGACATCTATTCAAAACCATTTTAACAAGCGTGATAAAGACAAGATCACTCTGCCATTTTTCCATTTTTAAGGAGTCTGAAAAAATCTTAACTATGGACTCCGTCAGGAATGTTCTTCTGGACCATTTTAACGAGTGTGAAAGAATAAGGTCACTCAACGATCTTTTCAATTTTAGGGAGTCTGAAAAGATCTTAACTATGGACTCCGTGGGGGTTCCTTTTTCGTAAATTTAGTCCCTCCGGCCCGAAAAAGGGTTAAAATGATATCTGAGAGTACTCTTCTAGAGAACTGAAGTTCCATAGAGTATACCTTTGTTCGTACAGTTAACCGTCGGGACTGAAAAAAGGGGTAAACTACCGCAGGACAGACATGACTTCAAATTTCAGTTTAACGAGCATGAAAGGCCACAAGATTGCTCGACAATATTTTCATGTTTGGAGGGTCTGAAAAGGGCTTAAAAGAAGACCTGTTATATCTTTTGGGAGTCCCGAGGGTGAGGTCAAGAGTGAAAAGGAATCATGCAAATGAGGCTCAAACTTGTAATCAGGAAAAACAAAAAGAACTCCTGAGCCTATAGTTATTAGAGATAGCATGGACACCATAATGCAACCAGGATCTACCTAGGGCATCCATTTTCCGTTAAGCTCTACCACCAACTCGCGACACTTCTAAAGCAACAATGATGGTTCCATGTCACAACCTGATGGGATCGATCCTATGGCAAAGGGATAAAGACAACGAGATACAAAAGTCACGGTAGAAACCTAACCTATATGCTCAAGTTGATCATCTGAGATTTTTCCACGGACCATCAAAAGTTACCCAAAAATCCAAAAAATTGTCCCAATACCTGATCAAACCCCTCCAGTGCAACTCCTAAATCAATCTAAATGGTTTTTGTTTTGAAGAAAATGATAAGGGGGGCCAAAAAAGTGACAAAAAGAGGCCCAAAAGTATATAAATAGAAGCTGACAGCTCATTATCATTATTGCTGATTTGGAAATTGTCTCTGGAGCCAAAAAAATCCCTTTGATAAAAGTGGTGATTTCAGGAGCTACAGTGGATGAAACGACCATTTGTCTGGACCAAGTAAGTACAAACTCTCTTATCTTGCAATTTAAATATCTATTTTTTCTTTGGGTTCCATGTTTTGGGGGGGCGTCGACCTTCAAAAGGTCAGCCCTAGATCCATGCGGGATGTCTTAGGACGAGCCACGTGTACATTCAGGTAGAGTAAACACTACAGGCGTGTACACGTGACTATCAACATTACAGCCCGCGTGGACCCCTTATTGAATGAAAAAAGTTTAAAAAACAAGGGTTAACCCTCCTAAACCTTCGTGTTTTGTAGGATGTATGTTCACTAGAGAGAAAGAGAGCATGAGGAGGTTAGTGAGTTGGTCAAGGAAGAACCCAATGTTATGGCTACCTTGATGTAATGTGGGTTGCTCAAGTTCTTCTTATGTCCTTTTATGCGGGCACAACCTAGGCTACTGAATGCCTTGGTTGATTATTGGCATCCATATGTAGAGGCGTTTATGTTAGAGGGGTAGTCACTGGTTCCCACGACAGAGGATATATATTTTTTCACTGGCCTCTCTAGGAGAGGGGAACCAGTCAACTTATAGACATTTCCTTCGGGGCCGCATAACATAGAGGAATTGATAGGACTTTACTGTGAGGCTGGTACAGACCGCTTGAGCTCACAGGTGCCCATAAGAAAGATTACTGACTTATCATTGTAGGCAATTGTGTTTCTTATTGAGAGGATTATTGGTTGTGTGGCTCTACATCAGGCATCCCATGCACAGATGAACTATGCATTCTAGTGCTTAAATGCACAAATATTTGACTAGAGCACAACATTGTTAGATTGTATGAAGAGGCAGTTGAAAGATTTTCGGTTGCGAACACAGAGGAACTTCAGGTTTGGGACCATTCTATGCTCTTTCTTCTTCGAAAGAGTTCTGAGCTTCAGTCCTCAAGTAGTGGTACGAGGACATCAGGCTTCTCTTCCTGCAGTTTGTAAATGGGCAATGTTACTACCACGACAGGGTGGTGGAAGGACCAATGAGTCCTTCGACGATGATTTATTCGCTTGGCTGTCATGATAGATCCCAGTCATAGAGGATTACCCCTATGTTGGGATTGATTTCTCAAGAGATTTTGAGAGACCAGTACCTCCTGGTGAGGAGCGAGGAGAGATGGGTAAGTTTACATCAATGTTTTGTTGTTGTTGTTTTTTTGTGTGAAACATATGTAATTTTTTATGTTGTTTTTGTTATATATCACTTTTTTTTTATACCAAAGTATTTGACGGATATGTGTTTGTCATGTGCAGATGTGGGACCAGTGTGACTAGTGGACTATGCGAGGAATAGGTGTCATCCTTAGCCAGGGGCCGCACTTGCTGCCACAGGGGGACCAACAGTAGAAAGAGATCTTCCAACCGGGGAGGCTAAAAGGGTGTTGAGATGAGTCAAGTGGAACTTTACTGTGCTCACTCGCATGGTCCCTATGGTAGATATTGAGGACCTACCACCATCTATGCAGCCTTATGTAGTGGGGGCACCATGGATGTGGGTCCAATTGTTTCGACGTTTGGCAAACGTTGTTGATCAATACAACAGGKCCCATAGGCCCTGACCTTAGTTAGACTTTTCACRTGCCAAGAGMACTACTTGTATATATTTTTTGAGGGCATAAGCCCCGTGACTYATTATTGGTCATATTTTTGAGGCGCTTGCGTCCACCTATGTACTCTGGTGACTATGATGTTATATATGGATTTTTATGTCTTTTTGTGGCTTATGGATCATTTTTGCAAAAAATGTATTTACATGTTTATGTGTATGTCCTTTCATATGTGTGCAATATGCCAATCTAAAATTTGATTAGCTAGAGTATCTGTAATTTGGTTTAAACTCCTAGGAACATGAAAATATGTAATATAATCAAAGCTTCATTCTAAGAGACTTACCCTAAGGAATCGTCGGTGTAAAGTCAGATCATGAACATGGTAGACTCTATTTAACTGAGACACAACCACCTGAGCATCGATATAGACCCGAAGATGAGAGATACCAAATGACAAGGCATCACAAAGCAACTCGATAACTACACTATACTCAATGACATTATTTGTGGTGTCACCTAAGCATATACCTCTGGAAGATAATAATTGTCCTCGAGGTGAAAAATTTGCCCAAGCTACGGAGGCAAGACTCCGAGTGTGTCGAATAACACCATCTATGTACCCAATGAAAACCTCATATTCACTTGACATCTACTACAGTGATGAAAGATACATAAAAAATGACACGTCCATAACACTAAAAGAAACTAGAAAGTAATAGTACAAAGACTATACATATGTTACAAAAAGTTACCCAGGGTGACCTACCTATGAGTAATACTTCTTGAGGTAAAGTCCATTTCTAGGCTCTTCCAAATCATTCCCTTCAAATTCAACCAGATGATAAGCACCCTTTTTTAGAACCTCTTTTATGATGAAAGGTCCAAACCACATGGGTTTGAATTTTCCTGCCCCCAAGGGGTCCTTATCTTGGTCATAGACCAGGACAAGGTTGCCTTCAATGAAAATCCGCGGACAAACGAACCTATCATACTAACACTTAAATTTATGTTTGTGAGGCTCATTGGCTAGGGCCGCATCATGATGTTTCTCATTGAGTTGCTCAAGGTATAATAACCGCTCTTCAAGTTGAGAAGTGTCTAAAAATAATCGTACTGCCAACTTTAGGGACGAGATCTAACATTCGATAGGAAAGACTGCTTCCAACCCGTAAACAAGTTGAGCAGGTGAGAAACCAGTTGTAGTCTTAACAAATGTTTGTTAAGCCCATAATGCCAAGTATAACATCAAATGCCAATTTGACTTGGCTGAGTTGATCGTTCGTTGTAGGATGATCTTAAGAGATTTGTTCACAGCTTCCACCTGACCATTTGCTTGGGGGTAGTAGGGTGACAAATGTTCTTTCTGTAACCCAAGATTTGACACTAACTCGATCATCATCTGGTTCTGAAAGTGACTACCATGGTTAGTGACAATCTCTCTCGGGACGCCAAACCTTGCTATTATCTGGTTGAATAAAAAGAGAGTTGTAGTCTCTCCATCATCTTTAAATGTTGGCATTGCTTCGACCCAATTCATGAAGTAGTCTACAAATATGATGATGTAACGGTGCCCCCTTGCTGAAGGAGGGTTGCATGTAGTGTAATCAATCCCCCACTTGGTGAAGGGACCAACTATGATGACAGGAAACATGGGAGCAGGATGTTCCCTCATCTTCCAAGAGAATATCTAGCACGGGTGGCACTTCTTGACCGATTCGATACAATCTTTGATTAGTGTCGGCCATAAGTAACCTGCTCGTAGAATCTTTTTGGCTATGCATAACTTCTTCTTCATGAGTGATACATTAGTTCAGGGTGTAGCCTACACCTCTCTGATACAATGTATCATTGAGTATGAGATAATTCTTAGCATGATGTCGTATGCGTCGATGCTTGTCACAAGAAGTAGAGGTGGGTCACTTCAAAGTCTAGAGATAGATAAGTATATCTCTATACCAGAGATTTGAAGAGGTGATAAAAAACATATCTCCTCTGATAGGTGACTCTTCGGGCACAAAATCACCTGACTCAACCGAAAGTTCCGAAATAAGTTTTGCGAAGACCAGTGAATTTTTGGATTTAACTAAAACGAAATCTAAGTCAAACTCCTGGAGGACGACTATCCATCTACTGATATTTCCACCTATTACCCGTCATGTCAACATGTACTGGAATGAATTCATGACAACAATTATGGTGGTCTTGTGAAACAAAACATAATGACAGAATCGTTGAACAACATGAACTGTTGCCAACACAAGTTTTTCGATATGAGAATAATTGAGTTCCAGTCCTACGAGGCCTTGGCTCAGGTAATAAATCACATATTTTGAGAATAGGTCATCCTCCTGAATTAAGGCTATGCCGATGGTTGACTCTACTACAACCAGGTATAATAAGAAATATTTTCTATAGTTAGGTGGTCAAAGCAGAGGGGCAATCATGAGGGTATGTTTCAATGCATCAAAAGAGCATTGGGTGGCATCGTCCCAATGAAAAGGAATGTCTTTCTTTAATAAGTGCATAAATCCCTTTGTGATCTTAGCATAGTTGGTGATGAAACATCTTAAAAATTTCTCCTTGCCCTGTAGACTCTGAAGTTGAAGTATTGTATGTGGGGGAGGCAATTGAATTATTGCCTCACCCTTGAGAGGATCGACCATGATCCGCATTGTTGATACTATGAAACCTAACAAATGCCCCGATGTTACACAAAAGTTGCACTTGTTTGGATTCAAGCGAATATGGAAGTAGCGACAATGCTCAAAGATAAGTCAGAGGAGTGTGGGATGATCCATTCTCTTGTGAGATCGAGATGCTAAATCATCTAAATAGGCCTCGACTATATGCTTGAGGTCATGGAAAGTAAAATAGATGGCCCACTGAAAGGTCACTCCAACATTTTTGAGACCAAAAGGCATTTTACGATATGTGAATGTACCCCATGGACATATGAATGTCATTTTGTGTTGGTCTTCATGTTTGATTTGTATTTGGTTATATCCCGAAAAATCATCCATGAAAGAGAAGGCCTTGCAACCCACACATTCATCAATTATCTGGTCGATGAATGGTGTGGGAAAATTATCTTTGGGACAGGCCTTGTTCAAATCACAGAAGTTTGTACATACATGAATCGTGCCTTGTTTTTTATTGACCGACATGGGGTTTGACACCCATTGGGTCAAATGGATAGGATAGATAAAACTGGCTTTTAGTAGTTTCTCAACTTCAACCTTAATGGTTGTTTATTTCCTGGGGTTAACTGGACGAAGCTTCTACCGAAAAGGCTTGGCATCTGGATAAGTTGTGATTTCATGTTCGACTATTTTTGGATCGATGCTTGGCATTTCCTCGTAAGACCAGGAAAAATTGTCACATAATTATTTAAATAGATCTGTGTAGATTTGAATCTCTCTGGGGGAGCATTCAACTCCGACGAAAACATTTTCCACGACACCAAGGGTTCTAGAGATATTGATTGGTATGGTTTCAATGATGGTTGCCATATTACCCTCAACATAGACCTTATGTGTAGCTAAGGGATTAATAGGACAATATCTATCTCGAGTCATAGTCAAGTTGAATTCTCTGGCCTCGATTTTTCTTAACTCTGGGAGAAAGTATGATCTATGTTGAAGATCATCCCAGGGTTTGTCTGGACTAGTCATTGCTTGAATTATTGCTTCATCATAGGGTAAGACTAAGTCTAACGAATTGGTGTTAGTGAGAGAACCTTGATCCCAAATAGGCTCTAGAAGCGGATCAAAATCATGTGTAGGAGTTGGATCTGGGTTGGTTGAAGCATGCTGGAATAAAGAGTATGCTACTTCAGCTACCGACAAGGGCATGGACATGCCCGGGTGCCGTGCCCCCTCCATCGTGGTTGATGGGGAAGGAAGTATCCATTGATCAGTGAAGTAATTCATGCAAAACGACGAAACTTGGAAAATCTCAACCTTATGGTGGTTGGATATGAGCTTGACATCTCCTTGAGGGGGCGGGTAATCGAAGGTACCCATCAAATATGGGCACAAACCAAACCCTACGTTGACTACACCTGGTTGAGGATTATCAATCATCGGGACCGTGGAAACCCCCAATGAAGGGTCAAGTCTGGAGAAAGACAATTGATCAATGGTGACAATCCGGTCTTCGTGTGGAAACCATAAGACCTGAAAAAATGTAGCAACCACTGCTTGCGTGGAATAATTACAACTCCTTCCTAACAAGAGATTATAGTTGAGGGATGCATCGACTACTTCTACCTCAATGCACACGGTCTTCCCTCCCAATTGCATGGGAAAAGAGGGAATGATACCATGTGGTCAGAACGAATGACCATCAAAAGTAGTGAGAAGAGTAGGCGACGAAGACAACAACGGCTGGCCAATGTCCTTCCAACATGCCAATGACATAACGCATGTTGAGGCACCCTCATCAACTACCATGCGGAAAATATTTCGAGTAAAAGTTTTCGTGGGGTGAGCCATTACTATCTGAAACGCTACATGGTAAGGTAGACGAGGTTTTAAGTCGGTTGTATCAAGAATGATGGTACCCGGATTACAAGTCTCGGTAGATTCTAAAGTGGTTAACAAAGCTTTCCTCTGAGAAGGGCATCTTTGGAGGACCTCCAAAGCGGACATCGCACAAGGGGTTTGAGACAAATCCTCCACCACAGAATATTTATGGGCGACCCTTGCATTTGGGTTGTGAGAAGCATTTTTTAATGCACCTTTTGGGATGCGTGTTATTGTTTCACCCAAGGTCTTCTCAATATGTAGAGGAAGAGATGGGAGTTTAGCTTCTTTGCCCTTCTCAAAAGTTCTTGGTTTACTATAGTCATGTGCTCTAGTCGATATGAAAGCATCACCCTTCATCATATATACATTCACGGATGTAGGATTGTTCGAAGACGAAGAGTGTCCTTGACTGTCGCCTTGCACGCTTGGAGAGGCTTGGGTTAGGTTTTGCAAATGCTGAAATGGATTGGTTAACACAACAGGCTATTGTTGTGTCACAAACTTTTGGGCCTCTGCAAGCCAGGGACATAGGTGGGTCGGGTGGTCTTCCATGCACAGGTTGCACGTATACCTCACCTTTCATTTCTTAGTGTTGCCCCTGCCAACATTATCAGTGGGTTTCTTATCCCCCTTACCCTTCTTTCGTTGTTTTTTCTTTCCTTCAGGCTTCTGGGTGGACTTTGGATTTGTTGATTTCACTGTGTGTACATCTGATGTTTTAGTAGGGGGAGCAGCCAAAATGGTATTTTGGTTGGCCGCCGTGTGTTGTATAGACAATTGTTGCAACTACTTCGTCAGTTACTCAGTGGGATTTGTTTGTGTTGAACCAACAATACCATCGGCATGTGGTCCAACTCTCTGTCTGGTTTTATCAAGTATTGAGCGTGGCACATCTGGTAAGATCTCGTATAATAAACTGGACTGAGAATAGATGATCTCAAAATGTTGAGCTCTCATGATGGCATCTTCTTAAGAAAACACTCTTGATGTCGCGACGTATTTGGATAACTGTGGGACCAAAGACTTAAGGAACCACTTGAGCAGGAATGCTGGTGGGATTGGTACCTTAATTAAACTCTTCCAACATCTCCATTCTTAGATGTGATCAGAGATATGGTCGTCTTTTGTATGTGCGAAATTTGTCAGCAATTATGTGCCAGCGTCGTATCTCATAGGTAATTGGAAATGGTTTAGGAATGCCATTGCCAATTCACCGAAGGAAGAGTATCTTGAGCGGTCGAGCTCAATGTACCATTTTGTGACACTCCCAATGAGAGTATGTTGAAACAATTGCAACTGCACAGAGTCATCTTTCAACGAGTTAGATGAGCACCAAAGGTGGAAGGTAGTCACATGATCGCTTGGATATTTGTTCGGCTTGGCTTCGAACTTTGGTATGTCTGAAGGTAACTTCATCATCATAGGGGGATAATGTGGATCGTGACAGATAGGGTCATTCAACAACCTTGTCAAGTCTGGAAAATGCAAGTTTTCCAGGAAAGGTAGTTTGGGTTGTTGGTGATAACCTGGGAAAAAGGGACCTGGAGTTTGACTAGCACCAGGTTGCCAGGAAAAGTTCAGCTTCTAGCTTGGGTTCTAATAAAAACCATGGCCATGACCAACATATGGACTTTTCATGTGAGGAGACATCATTGGCTAATTCCCAAAATAGGACGTAGATGGCTGGGCTTGCATTACATTCAGAGGACTTTGGGAAGGGTTTCCCCATGTCGATCTCATGGGGATAGGCATAGTACCTTGTCTGGGGTTCCATTGACTGTGGAAAGAATTGCCCTAGATCGACATTCCTGACAAGGGAATGGATCCCTGCCAAGAATTCCAAGGCCCTGATGTGGAAGAAGTTCCTGGGTTTTCCCCCTGTGCAGGAATAGTACCCTGCATAGGAATAGGTTGTCCGAAACTGGGGTTGCCCCCAGTTGGGAAAGTAGCTGATGAGAAGGTGTTGTTACGACACGCACTGAAGAAAGAAAATGGTGTCAAACCTACTAGCATATTATGCGAAGGCAACCCTTGAATCCCTGCTCCAAATAAACTATGGGGTGCAGGTGGCTCGACGGATTGTTGATGTGTGCCACTGAGCGAAGGAGACGAAGGAGTTATATGACCTCCCTCATAAGGGAAAGAATCAAAAGGAGATGAGGTACCCCCCATGTGGCCTTGCAGAGGAGCGTTAGAGCTCCTTTCCCCTAGACCTAAAGTCTGTGAAGTGGAGTAGGAAAGTACAGGACTTGTACCTGAGCTAGGCATCCCGTATGAGAATGGAGGGCCTGTCGCACTTGGTGGGAAAGGGGTTGTGGACGCCACCATAGACGGGATTGGAACACTATGTGAAGTAGAGGCAGTCGAGACCATGGTGGCTCGGATCGGTGATAGTGGGTTAGGAGGTGGAAACTCTCCTGTGGTGACAACTATAGTGGGAATTGAAGAATTCCCAGAGGGAGTGACAACATTTATTTCCATTGTTGCGTGCAACACTGTTTGGCACTCATAAGGGTGAATCTGTAGGATGATAGGTGCCAAAAGACTAGTGGTTGGAGTTTTAGGTGGACCAAGAGATTTCTCTCCAAAGTCTAAAACGGTCGTTTCCTCCGGATGTTGGTCGGGCACAATTTATTGTGACCCGGTTGCTTCAAAAGACCCTTGTTGGACTAGCTTTCACCTTAGTGGTGGCGGGGGTGGCTCTAGTGTAACCAGTGATAGGCCCTGAAGCCTTTCTGACTGGCGGAGCTCATGATCCTCCACTGTGTGAGAAGATAAAAGACACTCTAGAG